>JACDOX010000707.1:55257-69520 GCA_014549065.1 Cardinalis cardinalis
CTGCTTCTCTCAGGTTCAGTGAATGGGAATCCCACAGACCACAGTGACAGGGAGCAGAGCAGGAGCACAGTCAGGAGGGGACAGGCCCAGGGTGGGTGCTGCTGCTGAGGATGATGTTGGGAAGGATGAAAGTTTGATAAGAAAGTCTCACAGATATGTGTGCCTAGCAGAAAGATTCTTGAATTTAGAATCTGAAGAAGGAATAGAGATGGAAGCAAGTTTTGATAGAGAAGAAAAGAATTGCTGAGCCAGTCTCACTGGCTAACCAAGGAGGCAAAGGGTGTGTTAGTTAGAGGGGTTTTTATGGCTCAGAGCAAAGGATAAACCCACCCCAAACAAGATGTTTTTACCAAGCAGAAAGAGCACAGGCAAAGAAGTCAGCAAAGTTGCAAGTAGAAAAAAGGTCTCAGAATTTTCCACTGCAAGAAAACTGAAAAACATCTTCCAGCTTAAACTGTAATGTACTAACTTTGAGTGATTGGAGAATAGTACCATGAATATAGTAATTACAGTAGTTATGATAGGCTAGAGATAAAAGTTAAGGTATAGATTGGTTCTGCTGTATTAAGATGCTCAGCAAAGAAAAGTATATAATGCATTGTAACCAAAAGAAAAGTAGATAATGCACTGTAACCAAAAGAAAAGTACAGAATGCATTTTTAACCTAAACTAAGGGTCTCCAGGGCTGCCTGCAGCTGGAGCTGACAGCTGTGGGCACAGCTCTGTCACCCACCACCCTGGACTGCTGTTTCATTGTGGATGGAATAAACTGCATTTTGGAGAGCCCCTGGAGTCCCACATCCCCCATTCAGGCTCTCACAGGGTGGGACTCACCGGGACACGCCAGACCTGCAGCAGTCCTGAGAGAGGGCCCTGCTCCAGCAGGGAGAACTTCACCCTGGAGCGATCATCTGCAAAGAGAGCAGCAGCAGCTGCAGGGATTCCAGGCTCTCCTGAGCTCAGGCAGGTTTTGCAGACTGACTGCCACACAAACCCAATCCTTCCTTCACCATTTCTTGGCAAAGGCACTCCCTCCTGCAGTGCTCACCTCCAGCCTGCTGGCTCCCACAGGCCAGCTCTCCACTCCTGCTCAGTGTCTGAGCCCGTGGAGGTCTGCCCCTCCCCAAGGATGCCTGTGAGCCCTCTGGGCCTCTGTTCCAGTGTTTGACATCTCCATGGAAATTCACTATTCCTTCCGCTGACTTGGATTACCCTCCCAAACCACCCCCTTGCCTCTTGCCCCTCCATGGCACACCTCTGAGCAGACTCCATGAATTCCCTGTGCCTTCCCACAGGTAGCTGAAAACAGCAATAACATCTCCCCTTTTCCTTCTGCAGCCTGAGCAAACCCACCTATCCCAGTCCCAACACCCCATGCTCCATCCCAAACACCTTGGTAACCCTCTGGGAGAGTCACCAAAGCCTCAAAATACTTTCTGATGCTCTGGACTACTGGCCCTGGTCCAGCCTGGCTCCATGAAGGAGTAAAAGGAGCAGGAGTAAAAGGAGCAGGAGGGAAGAGGATGCAAGGTGTCCCAGAACTCACAGGGCAGGATGCTGGAGGAGGGCCGTGCCTGCTGGCTGCCTGCAGATGGAGATGCAGAGCTGGCTTCTTCCTTGACAACCTCCAGCAGAGCCTGCCAGGGCGAGAGAGAGGAGGAGGCAGTGAGGGAAGGGGCAGGACAGGAGGAACCAGGGCCTCCTGAGGACACCTGGACCCAGCAGAGGGGTCATGGCAGCACAGGCCTGAGCAGCAGAGCCACGAGAGCAGCTCTGCAGGGCTGCCAGGGCTGTGCCAGGCTGCCAGGAGAGGGCTGCTGCTGTCCAGGCAGGAGGGAGGGGGTGGTGGACAGACCCTGAGCAGGGCAGGATGCAGGAGGGAGCTGCAATGCCACGGAGGGGGGACACTGCCAGAACACCCAGGGAACTGGGGCCACATGGGACCCACTCGGGAGGCACCTCCAGGGTGTCCCCAGCCCCAGCAGGTTCAGTCACTGCCCAGGTCCCCTCAGCACAYCCAGCCATGGCAGCACCCCCTGCACCTGCCCAGGCCAGCTCTCACCTCATACTCCCTCAGGAAGCCCATGTGGGACTTGGCTGCCTTCTGGGCACAGTGCTGGGCAAAGCTCTTCAGAGGGATGGGGCAGGACCTGGGGAGAGAGCCAGGGCACAAGGCTGAGCTCACTGAGCAGCAGCCAGCCTGTGCCTGCAGCTGGTGGCAGGGCTGGGAGCAATCTTCACTCCTCAAATGCCAGKGGTGTCCCAGGCTGCCAGCCCAGCCTGTGACAACCTGCTCTGCCCTAGACAGGGGCGACACAGCCCAGGGCCTGGGACAACCTGCTCTCCCCTAGGCACAGGCAGGTCTCAGGGGTGACACAGCCCAGGGCTCATTCCCAAGAGGCAGCAAGGACAAGGACATCCTTTGTGCATGAGGRAGGAGACAATCCAGCCACAAAGACAAGTGCATGACCTCCAGATGCAGCCCCAAGACAATGAGATAGGTGATCAAAGCCGTGCCCAGCTGGACCCTGCTCCATCCTCCTGGCCTCCATTAGGAGCATGCCCCAAGGTCACCCAGCTGCCATGAACCTCTCCAGTTTCCCAGATCTCCAGGGCATGTCTGTGGGCTGGGAAGCCAGAGGCTGAGGGAAATGCCTTCCCCAGGACAGCTCTGCACATCTCTGGTGTTGGGGTACCCAGGAGAGACTGCACTGTTCTGTGCTGCACAACAACCACCCCCAGCAGCAGCTGGGATGGCTGCTGGGCTTCCTGTCCTTCTGTCCTGCAGCTGGGAGGGGCTGTGATCAGGGTGGGCAGAGTGGCAAAGCACAGCCAGGCCTCACCTCTGTGTCCCTGATAAATCCAGGAGAGGCTCCTCCAAGATCTTGTCCAGAATGCAGCTGTGCAGGAAGATGTACTGGGACTGGAAGGCAAAGGCAGAGAGGAGCACAGAGCATGGCACTGCAGGGACAGCAGCACAGGGGGCTCTGGTCCCTCTCCTGAGGGCAGGGCTGACACCTTGTCCCAGCCCCAGGGACTGGAGACAGGACACAGCCTGGGGGGCACCACAGACCAGCAACACGGTGTGAGTCAAGAACTGCCTGCAAAGGGCCTGATCCTGCTCCTCAGTGCTCCAGGGTGTTTCTGAGCCTCCTGGGAGGTCTCTGAGACTCTGGATGTTGCTGCTGTGGGTCTGGCAGGGCATGAAGCAGCTGAAGCCCCCCCAGCAATTTCCACTCCAGCTGAGCTGCTGCTTTCAGCAGCAGGATGGCAGCGACAGCYGAGGAGCAGCCTGGGGGTGCTGGGGCTGCCAGCCCTGTGAACTGCAATGGGATGGAGTGAGGGGCCAGGGGAAAGAGGGGGCAGGGATCTCACCAGTGTCTGAATCATCAGGTACCGGTTCATCCTCAAGGAGTACACAACTCCAAAGATGTCCACCACCTTCTCCTGCCTCATCTGCTGCAGCAGCCGGTCCAGGGCAATGAAGGTGCCCGTGCGGCCCACGCCAGCACTGAGGGCAGGGACACAAAGGGTTAAACAACCTGACACAGCCCTGGCTCCCTCCTGCTGCTGGACACGCTCCCAAAGTGCTCCCTGGGCACCCAGGCAGGGCATGGGGCTGAGGAGCACCCAGGCTGCCCTGGGCTGGTGCTGACCACCTCCCCCTGCCCTCTGGGCTTCCTGTGGCTGAGATGACCCCAAAGTATGAAAAAGTCTTTTTTTCCCAGCCCTGTGACCAAAGAAGTTGAGATTCCTCAGYTCTGCTTTTCAGGGTTTATTTTCCCTTATCTATTCCATTCTTTCTCTGACCTGCTGAGATCTGTCCAGCAGGTCAGGCTGTGGCACAGTCCCTGCCCTTGGGTTGGTGTTGGCTTTTTATACTAAGAACTACCTGTACTTTATTTACAATAATTTTCCAACACCTATCACCTATGTTAGACAGTCTGTCTCTACTCTAAACCAATCCAGAAGTGCCACCATTCCAGCAGAAGAGGGAGAAGGAGGAGGAGGAGGAGGAGGACAGGACACGCCCAGATTCTTTCATCTTGCCTCTTGAACCCCCATTCTAAATCCCCAGAATTCTACTTTTTCACCCTGTGACAAATTCACTATCATTCTACTCAAACTCTTGTAGCTTGTAAATCCTCACCCAAAGTTGGTAATTGTTTCCATGGGCTAAAATCAAAGGCACAGGTGTCTTTGACTCCGTGCCAAGGTCTCTGAGCCCCTTGCCAGGGTCTGGAATCACCCAGGGCAGCCAGAGGAATGTCCTGGGTCCCCACACTGCCCCACACCCTGGGTGTATAGGTCTGTACTCCTCAAYACTGAGCAGGAGACTCCAGAGAGCAGCTGTGTCTCCTGAGCTTTCCCTCCCTCACAGTTGGYGCATCCCTCATCCCCCCTGCCCTCTCCCCTCATCCTCCCCCAATCCCGTGGGGCAGAGCCTCACCTGCAGTGCACCAGGGTGGGCCCTGCATCCTTGGTGCTCTGGATGTGCTCCTGGACCAGCTCCCTGAAGGCCATGATGGAGGTGGTGGACTCGGGGATGCCGTGGTCGGGCCATGCTGTGTAGTGCAGGTGGGACACGAAGCGCTCTGCCCCCAGCCCCTCCTGCAGGGGAATGCTGGTGGGTGTGCAGCCCCCAGGGCAGCCTCACAGCCCTGACAGCACCTGGGCACTTGGGGACACCTGGCTCAGCTGCAGGAACAGCCACATCAGGTCTGCACTGCCTGCTGGCCTCTGCTCCWCCATGCTCCCCACAGCCCCTGCAGCAGCAGGGTAATTGTTGGGAATTGTTTCTCCCACTTTCAGACCTTCTCCCAGCATTTAACTGACTGGATATTTTGAAGTGGAATCAATCTCTTCTTTTTTCACTCTCCTAAACACTTACTTTGTGTTGCTGTGGTAGACTACTGCAGGCTAGCTACTATAGCTTTTCATTTTCACCATATCTGTTTTACGTCCTCAGGCCCCTATGTCACTCCTTTCTGTATTAGTCAGTAGGAGGTGCCAAAATATTGGCAAGAAAAGTAATTTTTTCAGGCCAAGACAGAATTAATCACCTCCATTTCTGTGTCTTGCAACCAGGAGGGAGGGAGGGAGGGAGCACATCTGCCTTTGGCTTCAGGGAACATGGTCTGGAAACCACAGGGAACATGGTCTGGAAACCACAGGCTGTCCTGGGGCAGGGACAGGGAAACCTGAGAGCAAGGGTGGAGAGCAGCATGACATGTGCTGGACACCCTCCTGTCACCCTCACTGCTCCTCAGGGCTTGGGTCTTCTCTGAGTCCCAGAAATGGCAGGGAAAGGGGAGGAGAAACACCAGTGCCCTCCCCAAACCCCTGGCCAGAGCCCCTGGGGTCTGCACTCACGTGCCACAGCTTGAACTCCCGTACTGTCCACTCCTCAGAGCTGCTCTGCATCAGCAGGTGCACCCTCACCTGCCCATAGGACACTGGGGCAGACTCTGATGGCCAGTAATGGTCACACAGCACCTGGAGCAGGACAGGGCCCAGTGAGGGAGCAGATCTGGCTCCAGGGAGCATCTGCAGCAGCTGTAGGGGAGCCAGGACAGGCCTTGGGGAGCAGACAGGGGGGTTTCCCCTTGCACTGGGAGCTGTGCACAGCTCTCCCTCACAGCCCCTTCATTTGGATCTCAGCCTCCTCCARAAAAAAGGACCTGTGTGGGTCTCATCACCCCAGGAGGAACAGTCCATGTGAGGTGGCTCACCCAGAGGACACGGAAATGTCAGGTTCTGCAGGAAGGTCTGAGGGTGATGGGCATGGTCCTAGCTGAGCTCCCACCCCAAGCTGCACAGATCAGCCTCTCTTCCCCCAAAGCTGTGTGGGCTGTGCCCACCCTGGAGCCATATCAGAGCAGGGTTTGTGGAGGACACAGCCCCAGCCCTGGGCTCAGCCCCCACCGCCAGGGCAGGCAGGGCTGGGGCTGGGGCTGGCACGGACCTACCCTCCCGTTCTCCATGCACACGGTCAGCATGATGATGTTGCAGACATTCTGCTCCCACACCAGCCTCCAGAAATCCTCTATGGTTTTCTTTAGGGGCCCCTGGGTGGCAATGAACTCTTGCTGGGATGTGTAGCCCTGAGCAGGAGGCAGACAAGGCAAGAGGAGTTAGCAGGTTGCCAAAGCAGGTGGGTCCTGCCCTGGGACCAGTCAGTGCCTGGTCTGTTGTTGTGGCAGAAGGAGAAATTCCTGCTGCCCTCAGCCCACGTGGGCACAGTTCCCAGGCAGCTGAWCTCAGCAGCAGCTGATCTCACAGGAAGCCTGAGCTGCCCAGCCACACTTTCTACATATTTGGAATAAAGTGACCCACACCATTTCCCTCCAAGCAGTTCCTCATTCAGCCTAACCAGAGAAAGACAGATCTGGGTCTGCCTGTGCTTCCCTTCCCTGCTGAGGGCAGGGTGAGCATGCAAGGTCTCAGGGTGTCTTTTTGCCCTTGGACACACCATGCCCCAGATGCACACAATGCCCGTGCATGCAGCGTGCCCTGCCTGTTACCTGGGACCACCTCACACAGGGGGGGTGAGGGCACAGCTCCAGGCTTGTTCAAATGCAGCTGCACACACCAGAAGGGAAAAGAGCAGGCAGAGAGACAGGGCAGTAAGCTGGGAGGTGATGGAAGAGGATAGATGAGAAGAAAGCAGAGAGACTTCCCACACTCACAGCATCTGCCATCTCACAGGCTCCATCAGTGCCTGCTACAGGGCAGCCACCCCTCCCCACCCTCCCCCCAGCTCCTGCTGGCCTGTGCCAGCTGTGCCCAGCTGTTCACCAGCACACCTCATGGCCACCAGCCCTCACAGAACACAGAAACCCAGGCAGAGCCTCTGTGATGGAGCCCTTGGCCACATCCCAGTGGGGAAGGCACGTGGGCACTCACTGGCATGAAGTTGGCATTGATGTAGTCTGAGTGAGGATCCTGCCCCAGCTGGCTCAGCTTGACCCGAGAGTGATCATCTGAAAGAGACCCCACACAGGTGAGACCCAGGGACCCTTCCCCAGGACATGGGACTGGGTGAGCCCCAGGGACCCTTCCCCAGGGTGAGTGGTGGGACTGGGTGAGCCCCAGGAGCCTTCCCCAGGACATGGGACTGGCTGAGCTCAGGGACCCTTCCCCAGGACATGGGACTGGGTGAGCCCCAGGACCCTTCCCCAGGACATGGGACTGGGTGAGCCAGTGGGAGAAGCCTCAGCAGCTCCAGCAGGGAGGCTCTGTGCTCTGCCAGGCACCTTCTCCCCAGAGAGGTGGGCACTGCCTGCCAGCTGGGCTAGCAGGGCACTGGCAAACAGAGCTGGGGTCCTGAGGGCCACCACGGAAGCTCATGGACCCCCTCTGGTCTCCTGSTGGGACCCATCCTGGGCTGGGCTCACCCAGCACAGCTGGAGGAGCTGGGCAGGATGGTGGCTCAGCCCTGCCTCAACCTTTAAGCCTGGAGTCTCCAGCAGGAAAATGGAAACTGAGCCCATTGCAAGAGTCCTGCTCCAGGAAAGGAGCCAGGCACTGGCCCTGGCAGGGATGCAAGGTGAGCCTGCYCTTGAACCCTGCCCTGTGAGCTCCCACCTGGAGGCTGGGGGAGAAGACAGCACTTACAGGGTAACACGTGGGGATATCTGTTCTTGGAGACATTTGCTGGCAGCTCAGCCTCCACCTTGGACTGCTCCTTCCCAACTTCCTTCAGCTCCTGGAGGACAGGGGAGAAGATAAGCACAAACATTTCACTGGAGAGCTCCTGGTCAGCTCAGCTTCCTGCTCATGGCCTGTCTGGAGGGTAAGGAGGATTATCCTCACACAGAGAGGGGCTCCTCTCCCCCCTCACGTGGCCTGTGCATTCTGAGCCATGGTGGCTTTTCCCATTGCCTTTTCCAACCGCATTGTTCATATTTAAAAGAAAAGCCCAAGAACAAGTTCTGGGGGAAAAAGCCTTGGAAATCTATCACAAAGCTCAGAGGATTTTCTGCTGAGCAAACAGAAATATCTTGTGTTGCATCTGCTTCTGCCCCTGTCCTCACTCAAGAAGCCAGGAAAGGGTGATCTGGGGAGGGTTTGAAATTGCTGATGGGAATTTGAAGCTGCTGCAGCAGAACAGTCCAGAGGCTGCAGGTGTTGGCAGTGGGAGCCAGGGAAGGCAGCCTGAGGTGAAGCTCACAGCCTGACCTGAGGTCTGAGGGTGCTCCCCGACCTCCCCTCTGGCTGCAGGCTCTTTCTTGTCACTGTCAGGGTGGTTCTCATCACCCCTTCACCCCAGTCCCCTTCACCTCCAGTCAGGCCTGGGGCTCCCTGCTCTGTGCTAGTTCACCTCACACCACACGTGTTTTGACCAGAACTTGAACAAAGCAGGTTTTGAGCAAAGGAACTGCTTGACACTTGGTCCACCCAAACTCTGGCCTCCAGGGCTGCTCCTCAGGCTGGCTGGATTGCTGGAGGTGGGTGACCAGCCCTGGAGAGGAGCASTCCATGTTGGACAGCCAACAGCATGACCACTGAGTGCAGAAACCAAATGTCATCTCTAGGAGGTGTCACCGTGATAYTTTCTGAAAAATTCCTTTGCCAGGATTTCTTCTCTTGGGAAGCCTCAGCTTCTCCATGTTTTGCTCCTCTGGAATGTGATTTGGAGAACTGTTTACCCAGCACGTGGATTGTTTTTAATTAATGGCCAATCACAGCCAGCTGTGTTGGACCCTCTGAGTCTGTCACAAGATTTTATTATTCMTTCTTTGTGAGCCTTCTGATGTCTCCTTTCTCTTTCTTTAGTATAGTTTTAGTATATTGGAGGAGTGATGGGGGTAGCACGGTCRGGACGGATGGAGACGGGAGAGCTCTGCAGCCAGGGCTGGGAACTTGTGGGTTATTGCAAAGGGTGCAGGGCCCTGCTGGGAGCTGCCAGCCACAGCTGGAGCAGGCCCCTAAGAGGAGCCCCAAAGAGACAGAGAGAGGTAAAGAGAGAGAAGGCAAGAGCGGGGTAAAGAGAATGAGAGAGTAAAAGAGAGGATGAGAGGGTAAGAGAGCGAGGTTCCCATTACAATACAATAAATCTTCTTCTGTGTTGAATATTCTAATTCTCACTAACCAATCTAGTACAAGACACAAATCCTACAGCATTTCCATACAGCCTATAAGAATCATTACATTACCACACTGTGTTACATTTTAAACCCTACAAACTCCTCTTTGGGCCCTTCTGCCAAGCTGTAGGGTCTGCTCTGACCCTTGGGCCTGTCTGCAAGCAGAGGGTGTTGTTCCATCCAAAGGGGATCACCTTCAGCTGGCCACACCATTGTTTTCCAGTTGTTCAGTAACTGAGGGATCTCAAAGCTTGCTTYCATTTCAATCTCACTTATAGTTTCCATATTCTCCAAATCTTTTGCCAGGCAATCATATCTATAAGGCTTTCCTGTTTCATCTTCCCCAACAGCATAATGATATGATATGATGTGATGTGATGTGATGTAATGTGATGTAATGTGATGTAATGTGATGTAATATAATATATTATACCAGCCTTCTGAGAACTTGGAGTCAGATTCTCATCTCTCGCCTCGTCCTGGGGACCTGTGGTGGTGTTCACAGGGGTCCCAGGATGAGGGAAGAGATGAGAATCTTGGCTCCATGTTTCAGAAGGCTGATTCATTATTTTATGATATACATTATATTAAAAGAAAATGATATATTAAAACTATACTAAAAGAATAGAAGAAAGCCTTCTTCTGATTTCATCAGAAGGCTTGAAAGGAATAGAAAAGAATGATAACAAAGGCTTGTGACTCTCAGAGAGCCTGAGCCAGCTGACTGTGATTGGCCATTAATTAGAAAMAACCAACATGGACTAATCAAATATGCACTTGTGGCATTCCACAGCAGCAGATAATTATTGTTTTTCTTTTCCTCTGAGATTTCTCAGGAGAAAAATCTTGGCAAAGGGATTTTTCAGAAAATATCATGGCAACAGGGACCCACAAACACCAGCACAAGGAGGGTCTCATCTCACCTCAAACTCCTGGAAAAAAGCATGGTTAGCACTTGCTGTCTTCATCTCATAGTACTGCTTGAAGTTCTGCAGGGGGACTGGCCGGTGGACGTTTCTGCAGGAAATGAAGTCCAGAGGAAAACTCGCCTTAGTTACTGGGAGGCCTGGCCAGGCTGCCAGGGGCCACTGGGCAGCCCTGGGGGGACACCTGGAGCACACAGGGGGGGTTTGCAGCCACCTCACTGCCCAGGGAAGGTCCAACAGGTAAATACTGGAGGGATTTCAAGGTGATGAGAACATTCTCCTGCTGCAGGAACTCACAGAGGAGGTGTGGACAATGCAGTGACTTGGAGTGGAGCTGGGCAGTAAATACTGAACTTGGGAAAGGCAGATTGATAAAATAACTGAGGGGAGGACACAGCTGAGACAACTGAGTCAAAGCAGGAAAGAGGAAGTAGGTAAAGGCCAGTGGGAGCTGCAGGGGGGCCATACAGAGGGCAGACTCCAGCACCCACCTCAGGCTGTAGGTCACCATCTCCTGGGGTGGGCTGCTCTTCTTGGCTCTAGAATCAAAGCACAGGGTTAGGGAATAATGTGCTCTGACTATGACTTAGAAGGCTGAATAATTGCTTTATTAAGCTATTCTATATTACAATAATACTATRCTAAATTACATATTAAAGAGATATTATGCTAAAGAATATTACCCCCAACACAATTACAAACACAGTCAAAGCCTCCTTCTTAATCAGCYTAATCCCACTATCAATCTACATCCGYTCTGGWACAGAAAGCCTCACCTCCTTCTGAGAATGAAAATTCATTATAAACTTCAAAATCCCCATCAGCCTAAAACCAGACTTCTACTCCCTTACCTTCYTCCTCATTGCACTGTTCGTATCATGATCTATCCTACAATTTGCAACATKAATTGAAATAAAGAATAATTGAATAAAGRAATACTAAAGGAAAACCCWTGACTGTCTCCAGACAATCATGATACACATAGATTTAATTAGTCAAGGAATTAAAACAACTTTCACTAGTGTCTAATTAACAAATCACTTGGAGTAAATAACCTCTATAACACATTCCACATCTGCAAAACAACAAAAACAGTAAATAAAGATAAGAATTGTCTTCTCTTCTTCTTTGAGCTTCTCACTATCTTTCCCAGAGAAAAATCCTTAAAAACTTGTGCCTGCTGCTCTCTGTGAAGAGAGCTGTGGTTACACACAGGAGGTGTTACTTTGCCTGCAGTGCAGACWTTGATGCCATGAGGTATTGTGTGCCACTGGCAGGCACACTGTAGGCTTTTGGGACCTAACTGCACATGGGCAGCTCCTCTCTCCCCTCTTCCTTTGGCTTCTGAGCTTGCCAGGCACAATTCCACTAGCCCACGTGCTAGTTTGTCCAAGTCTCTTTTTACACCCTCTCCCTGCTCTCCTCCAGGCTTGGCACTGAAGGTTGGGTATCAACAGGTGAGATATGGCTCATGCTCACCTCTTTGCTTTGAGCTGTTTCCAGTAAACCAAAGTAAAAACAGCTGCAAGTGTCAGAAGAAACCCCACAATGATTCCAGCAATTATTGGCATTGAGAGTGGAGCTGTGTCTGCACTGGATCCAGCACCTGGAATTGAAAGGAGAGAGTATAGAGAGAAGAATCAGTAAAAAAGTTTTTTATTATGAGRGTTGTGAGGCCCTGGGACAGATCTCCAGAGCAGCTGTGGCTGCCCCATCCCTGGAAGTGTCCAAGGCATGGCAGGACAGGGCTTGGAGCAGCCTGGGATAGTGGAAAGTGTCCCTGCACATGGCAGGGAGTGCAACTATATGAGCTTTAAGGTCCCTTCCAACCCAAACAATTTCATAATTCTATGATATATGGCTGCATTTTATCTATTTATTATATTTACTATGATTTACTAAATTTACTAATATTTACTATGAGCTCCCTCTGGCTGTTCATTACCTCCCACCTGCACAGCCAGGTGGGGAAGGTGCTACTCTCCAGCTTACCTGAGAACATGGTGAATGTCACAGCAGGAGCTACTGGGTCATATTTGGTGAAGGCAGCAATGCTGAACCTAAAGGCAAAGCAGAGTCCTGAGTCAGGACAGCCTGAGCTGAGCACAGCATCCAGCACCCAGGGGAACAGAACTGCTGCCTGATAAAGCTGGTTTTCTGTTATGGACTAAGGGGATGTGTGGAAATGGTCTTCCCTCCCTTTTCTGCCTCTTGGACAAGTYTGTTCCACTTGGGAAAGCATGAGAAACGGTTCAGGAAGCACCAATGAGAAGCAGCTCTCCTCCAAAGGGTTATCAGTAGAGAAAGGTGGAGTCTGCTCTCTTATAGGACACAAAAAATTAAAACTACATTGTTCATGTCAGCTGGTTAGCAGGATTGACAGGAAAGAGCTGAGCCCTGTTTGACATTTCAGCTGGAAGGGCCATGTCAGGACCCAGGACATCCCTCTGGCTGTTCTGAGCAGCCCAGACCCCTCCAGGGGGCTCAGAGACCCTGGCACAGAGCCCAAACACCTGTGGGTTTGATTATGACCTGTGGAGCAAGTTACCAACCCTAGATGAAGATCTGCAAGCCATGACAAATTAAGCAGAATGATAGTGAATTTATCACAAGGTGAAAAAGTAGATTTTGAGGTTTTTAGAATGGGGGTTCAGGGGGCAAGATGGAGGGATCTGGGTGTGTCCAGCCTTTCTCCTTCTTCTTCTTGGCCTCCATCTTCTGCTGTGATGGTGGCACTCACAGATTGGTTTAGAGCAGAAGCTCACTGTCTAACACAGGTGATAGGGATTGGGAAGTAACTGTAAACATTGTACACGTAGTTTTTAGTATAAAGACATAACACTGCCCTGGGGGCAGGCAGAGTGCCTGGAACTGTCCTGCTGGACGGACCTCAGCAGGGCAGGAAAAAGAATTTTATAGATAAGATACAATAAACAACCTTGAGACTGAGAACTGAAGAGCTCTGACTCCTTCTTCAAGTGCCAGGCTGGGAAAAGAGACTTTCCAACACATCTCAGGGTCACTCTGAGCAGCGAGAGATCCTGACAGGGCCAGCCCTGGCCAGACCCCTCCTTGCACACACACACACACACACACACACACACACACACACACACACACACAGAGGTGGCTGGTGCATCCTCTTCCCTGTGCAGATCTGCCCCTCACCCCTCCTGGCAGCAGGCACACCAGTGCCCACAGCTCTCTGACTTTCCTCCTGAGCAGGTGACTTGGAAGGGCCCCTTCTTGTGCCCTAAATGCAAACCAAAGCTTTGGTTTAAAGGCAGCACTGGATTTTAGCAGCCAAGGGTTTGTTGCCTGTGTGTGGGTACCCACACCTGGCTGCCAGGGCACGGACCTCCTCTGAAAATGAGCCTGCAGATGCCAAGGCATGAAAGATGAGGGCCTGTGGATAAATAACTCACTGAAAGACAGGAAACAAGAACAGAAATTCTGAGTGGGAATGAGCTGTCAGCTTTTCACCACCCTAATAATCATTAATTCAGCAGCACAGTCTACTGTGGATATTTAGGTCGGATATTTAGGCTGAGTGTTCTATGTACTGAGGATATTTAGGCTGGATATTTAAGATATTTAGGTCGGATATTTAGGTCAAGTGCTGTTTGTACTGAGCATATTTATGTTTTTGGGGCAGCCAAACTGAAAGAAAGCAGTGGTGTAAAAGTAAGAAGGCTGTGGTGTCTAGTCCTGAATAACTGGACAGTTCAGTACATGTTGGTGACTCACRGGACTGAATCATGGCAGGTGGATTAATGACAGGGCCTGGTGGCCCTAAAAAGCTGCTCCCCCCAGGGAGGTCCCTGCCAGAGTGAGGAGTTCAAGTAGGTGGGGCAGGTGCAGAGCCTGTGCCTGGCTCGTCAGTGCCTGGTGCTGCTGTTGAAGCCCCCTCGAGGCTGCTGAGAGCCCTCAGTCCGAGATCTCGGCTCCCTCCCATCCCCTCTGTACCCCGGCAGAGCCATGGCTGAGGGCTGAGCCAGCAAGCCCTGCCCTGAGAGCGAGGCATGAGCAAAACACAGCAGACAGGTTGGATGGGGATCAGTCTCCAGGCTTCTGAAACTGTCCTGGTTTGAAAAGGAAKTGAGTTTTTTGGGAGATCTCTTCTGAGATCCCTGCCAGCCCAGGGACCTGGCATGGACACGGGGTGGGAGAGCACTGTCAGCCATTCTCCTGCCAGGCAGGATCACACAGCACAGCAGAACTGCTCTCTGCTCTCCATGGCCCCACTCT
>JACDOX010000707.1:82734-105592 GCA_014549065.1 Cardinalis cardinalis
TCTCCTTCTCCTTCTCCTTCTCCTTCTCCCTCTCCTTCTCCTTCTCCCTCTGCCCTCTCCCTCTCCCCCTCCTCACTGATGCCACCACCCGTGGGTGTCAGCTGCTGACCTGTGCAGCTGGTGATGTTCTCGGGGAGGGAGCGGTAGGGCCCAGCCACTGCCCAGATCCTCACAAGGTAGCACGTTCCAGGTTCCAGCTGTGGCACAGTGACATTGGTGCTGTCCTTCCCTGCTTCCAGGTTCCTTGGCCGTGCAGAAGAGCCCTCCTGGAGCACGCTGAGCAGGTATCCATCCCTGTGGCCAGGAGCAGCCTCCCAGTGCACAGCCAGAGCCCGGGCCATGGGGCTGGCAGACAGGGAACGAGGAGCCAGGGGGACTGTGGGAGAGAAGCAGCGTCACTGGGGCACACCTGGCTGGCCAGAACTAACTCTAGAATGAGGCTGGGAGCTGCAGGACTGTGGGTGGGAGCAGGGGGGCTGTGTTGTACCAGTGTAGCCGATGGCAGTCTGAGAGGAGATGCGGTGAGGCCCGGCCTGGGAAATGATCTCCACGCGGTACCGGGAGCCTGGCACCAGCCCCTGCAGGGCCAGCTGGGTCACTCCACGGGGCACAGACACATTCCTGATGATGGACAGGGACTCGGCCACTGAGAGCTGCACCAAGTGATCTCTGCCACCTCCGGACTCCACCCAGCTCACGCGCAGCTCCTGGGGCTCCCGGCCAGGCTGCACGCTCACRTTAGCCAGGGACAGGGGATCTGGAGGGAAGCAGAGCATGGACACCCATGAGGTGGTGGAGGAGCCAGGGCACAGCCTGCACCTCTGCACACATGCAAGCTGCCTGTGCATGTCCTCAGGGTGCTGCTGGCAGGCAGGTGCTGAGAGCACCCAGCTCCCAGTGGGCTGCTCTGCTCCACAGACAGGGAGCAGCAAGCCCACACAGGTCTCTGTGCTTCCCCTCTCACATCCCTCTCCCACCAGTCCCTGGCTGGCCTTCAGATCACCAGTGGTCTAGGCAGAAAGTTCAACTTGACTGGGGAAAAGGATCTTTTRGGGCCCAGCTCACAGCACCTAACCTATGACACGTGCTCTGTCTTCCAGGACAGGGAGCATGCAGGTGTCACCGGAGCCCTCCCTCCACCCAGACAAGTTTGTGTCACTGCTAGTCCTGCAGGCAGTGCCAGGATGTCCCATCCCTGCAAGAGACTGGGAACACTTGTGACTCACATGTCCACTCAGTGGCAAAGTGTGACGAGGATCTGTATGGGCCAGCRAGGACAGTCACCTTCAGGAAGTACTGAGTGCCAGGGGACAGCCCCAGGAATGTGAAGTTGTGGGTGTTTGGCCCCACTGAGGTGTTCCTCTGTGCTGCATGGCTCTTGCTGTAGAGCTGGAGGTGGAACTGGTCCACATCACCAGCAGCCTTGTCCCAGAAGGCCGAGAGCCCCATCGGGCGCCGGGTGTTGGTCAGGGTCACGCCAGACGGAGCCAGGGGGTCTGAGAGAGAGGAGACAGGCAGGCAGTGAGAGGAGACAGCCAGGCAGAGAGAGGAGACAGGCAGGCAGTGAGAGGAGACAGCCAGGCAGAGAGAGGAGACAGCCAGGCAGTGAGAGGAGACAGGCAGGCAGTGAGAGGAGACAGGCAGGCAGTGAGAGGAGACAGCCAGGCAGAGAGAGGAGGCTGTGCTGTGCTGTGCTGTGGGGCTGTCCTGGGCACCCTGCCCTGTCTGTGCCTGCTGGGGTAAGGTCAGGAGTCAGCACAGCAAACCCAGAGCAGCCAGAGCCCCTGCTCCACAGCAGACATGGGAGCGGGTCCCCACCTTCCCCTGGGTGACATTTGGGAATGTTTTCTGTTCCTCCTGCACTGCAGACCCTTCTACTTCCAACACGGCTGAATGTGGCTCCAGCTGACTGCCCACTCCGTCTGTCCATGCACCCATTCTGTCTGTCTATGCACCCCTGTCTCTGATCCCACCTCCCCACACATGGGCCACTCTGACAGAGCATTCTGCTCTCAGGGGCAGGGGTGGTTGTGACCTGCAGCAGGGTGAGGCAGCCCTGTCACACTCACATGTCCAGTCGGTGGCTGATCTCACAGGGGATCTGTAAGGCCCAGCCACAGCAGCCATCTCCAGCGTGTACTGCCGCCCAGGGACCAGGTTCTCCAAGGTGAYGTTGGTCCAGTCACTCCCCACAGTCACATTCCTGACCTGCTCCTGGGACTTGGTTTCCCAGAGGGTCCCTGTGTAGCCAGTGCTGCCAGARGAAGCTGCTCTCCAGGAGGCTTGCAGAGAGGTGCTGTGCCCCCCATTGCTGAGGGTCAGCTGCTCTGGGGGCAAAGGGTCTAGAAAAGGAAAGGTCTAGAATCACCTGGCAGAAGTGCAGCTCCAAAGGTGCTGGGGCAGGAGTCCCTTCCCTGGGAAAACCTCATCCAAGTGCCTGGAGCACCCCTGCTGACACCCACACACCAGTYTGGCAGGGACTGGGCCAGCACAGCTCAAACTGGCAGAGAAAAAATTGTTCTGGTGCTGGAGGAGGTGGTGGATGGTGGAGGGGCGGCTGAAGGCAGAGACAGCCTGAGCAGTGCCACAGGAGGGTGGCTGAGGAGGAGAAGGGCACTGGGCTCAGTCRGGAAACAGCAGGGTCACACACATCAGCAGCACCTCTGCCTCCTGCTGAGCCTTTTGCCCAGCTACTGGATTCAGCTGTAGGAGATGTGCTCTGTCAGTGCCCTGAGGTGTGACATCAGGGGAAGGGATTCTTCTATATTTCCTAGTATTAGAAACTAAACAACCAACCATCATCATTCCACAATCACCCCAAAACAAATACAGAACTAATCCTAAAACCAACCCCTTCCTTTTCTTCCCCCCCACCACCAAAAAAAACCCCAAACAAAAATATAAATAATGATCACAAATCATCAATTAATCATCCACTAAACTTCAACGTTCTTGTAGCTTATAAAAACCATGACACTGAAGATGTCAAGATGGCTGCCACACACACCCAAGGACAAACRACTTGGTCCTACCATCAGGGGCTGTGGCACTCACATGTCCAGTTGGAGATGCACTGGGGTGAGGATGTGTAGGGCCCAGCCACGGTGCTGACCTCAAAGGTGTACAGGGTCCCAGGGTGCAGGCCCTCATAGGTGAAGCTCCTGACGCCCCTGGGCAAGGAGCTGTTGTGCACAGGGTGCTCTGCAAGGCTGAGGAGCAGCAGGTAGCCCTCCCCTGAGGCCTCCTCCCAGCTGGCCAGCAGGCTGTGGGGGCTGCCCTGGCTGGACAGGCTCACAGCAGAGGGTGCTCGTGGTTCTGCAAGGGACAAGGACAGCAGGACATGGGGCAGTGCATCAGGCATGGCATTCACAAGATATTTTCTGCTTTTCAAACTGCTCTAGGTGACCCTAGAGCAGGGGGGYTGGACGAGATGATCCCCAGAGGTCCCTTCAAACCCTGGCAGTTGTGTGATTCTGTGACACTGCAGTTGTCTCCATCCCACCCAGGGGCAGAAGGGGCTGCAGGGAGAGCTCTTAGTGCCCCCAGCACCACAGGTTGGGTGGGCACCTCCCCACAACTGTCCCTTCCCAGAGTGGCAGCTCTGGGACAGCACCAGCTGTGGCTGCACAGGTCACCCAGGAGAGTGAGCTCAGGGAGATGCCCCCTCTGGGGGGCTGGTGCTGCTTCCCTGCCCACCCAGCTGTGCTGAGGGGAAGGCAGGAAGCTGCCTGCAACCTGCCCAACAGAGTGCAGAAGGCACAAAGCAGGATCTGGCTTTGATCTGTGCCTGCCACAAGCCTGCCCAGGACCTCCGAGCCCACCCTCACCAGGAGCTGTGGGCAGGCAGAATTTCCTGCTCTGACCCACAACCTGCTCGTGAGAGCAGGTGTCCCAGTGGCCTGTCCCTGGGCCTGCCTCACCCCCAGCCCCCTCCAGGCAGCAGGAACAGCCCAAGGGCCACACACGGCCTTTCTGCTCACCTGTCCAGGCTGCTGAGCTCTGAGCTGAGGCCCTGTAGGGCCCTGCCACCACCACCACCTGCACAGAGTACTGCTGGCCAGGGCTCAGCCCGTGGAAGGTGACGTGGTCGTTGTCCCCACCCACGGAGATGTTCCTGGTTGGAGCACTGTCCTGTCCCTCCTGCAGGGTCACCAGGTAGAAGTCCCTGTGTCCCCCTGGGACACTCCAGCGAGCCTCTAAGGAGTTCTGCTCCTCTGCACTGCTCAGGGTCACATTGTCAGGACTCAAGGGGTCTGGAAGGGAATAGGATTGTGTGTGAGTCAGGGTTATGGGGCACTCTGTACCCCTTACACYGCTGAGCCTCATTCCTGCAGGGTTACATCCAGCCTTAGACATCCTTTTGGACTGAGCCATCTGCACTCCCCAGCACAAGCATTCCTGGACTAACAGAGTCCAGACAAAGCTGGCAGCCTTGCTGGGAAATTCCTGAAAGTCTCCTTGCACTCCATTCACATCCCACCATGAGCTTGCTGATATTCCCAAGAACTGGCCTGGACCAAACTCCTGGCCAGACGCCCCTGGCTCGTGTGTCTGGCATGGGGGAATTCTGTTCAGTGGAGCAGGTCAGAGCTGCAGACAGCAACAGCAGGGATCAGCCTCACTCCAGAGCAGAAAGAAGCCAGCTGGAGCTCTGGAGGTTTTCCAGAATCCCATCTGCACAGAGCAGGGAGCAGGCTCCAGCCTCCCAGGCTGGCAGGTGGAGCAGGAAGGAGCTGGAGATTTGACACCTGGTGGCACCCAGCTCCTCCCAGCACACACATGAGCAGAGTTTGGCCAGTGCCAGGACAAGTCACTGGCCACAGCAGCTCTGAGTCTGCTCTGGCACCTCCCTCATGTGAGGGCCAACGCTACCTTGGTGTTCAGTGTCAATCTGCTCTGCCTTCTTCATTTCCCTCCTGGATTTCCTGGAAACATCTGGGAGAGCAAGTTCTGCACTGGAACCTTTTACTGGGCTGTGGATGTGGTGTCACCAGCAAAGTCCCCCTCTTTCAGAGCCCTCATCAGGCTGAGGCCAGAGTAGAGAGTGGCTGGGGAATGGAGCAATAGTGGGTTCTGCAAGGGCTGCCCTCACTGKTCTGACCTGCCAGAGGCTCCTGGACTCCTTGGCTGTATTTGCACAGCACCCATCAYGWTGGGAACATCCACCAGGATGAGGTGAYCAGGTGCTACCACAATATATCCTTGACAACAATCAAAGAGCACCAAAAATCCAKTYCATAGAGCCAGAGAACTGTGGAATGGTTTGGATTGGAAAGGACCCAAAAGCTCATTCATTCCCCCTTGCACTATTCCAGCCTCCAGCCCTGTCCAACCTGGCCTTGGACACTCCCAGGGATGGGGCAGCCACAGCTGCTCTGGGTAACCTGTGCCAGGGCCTCAGCACCCTCACAGGGAAGGATTTCTTCCTAGTATCTCATTGAAATCTCTCCTATTTTAGTTTAAAAGCATTCACCCCTTGTCCTACCACTGTCTGCTCACGTAAAAAGTCTTTCTTGGTCTTGCATAAGCCCCTCCCAGAGGCCTCCAGCTCAAACCAGYTCAGCTGCTGCCCCTTTGCCCCCTTTTTTCTGCTGCCCTTGTACAGCCATGAGAGCCAAGCCCCTGGGGCACTGAACACCAGTGGGATGGATCTGCTGCCCTTCCATCCTCCTCCTAGGGGAGAGCCCACAGGCTGCTCCCAGTGCATGCCAGGGAGAAGCAGGCCAGCACAGGGGATCCACCTGCTGAAGGGATTCACTGGCCCCACCACAGCAGTGCCCCAGAGCTGCGTCCTGGAGCAGCTTTTGGCCAGGTCCAAGCAAAAGCACRCTGTGCACCCAAGGATGTTTGGATTCAGAGGCTGGACCAGAGTCAGGGAGAAAGCTGGGGCTGCCAAGCTGATACTCACATGTCCAGGCAGTGGCATTGGGTCCCAGWGCAGTGTGGGGCCCAGCTGTGGCACTGAGCCCCAGCCAGTAGTGAGTGCCAGGGTGCAGATGCTGGAAGGTGTAGCTGCTGAGGCCCCTCCTGGCTGACAGGCTCATGCTGACCTTCTGGGTGAGGAGGTTGTGGAGCTCCAGGTGGAGCCAGGCAGCCCCTGCAGCCCCTGCCCAGGAGGCCACGAGGCTGGTGCTGGAAGCTGGGCTGAGCCTCAGCTGGGTGGGGATGGAGGGAGCTGAGGGGAAGAGAGGACACAGCAAGGGTCAGCACTGGAGCTGGTGGTGCCTGGAGCCTCCTCTCTCCCCCTGTGCCCACAGCTGCTCTCTATGGCCGGGGGGGTGAAGGTCTGGTAGGGGTCTGCTGAGGGGTGTCTCTCCTGTGCCCCCTCCCACACGGGTTGGAGGTCYCTCCACATTGCCATGTTCTTTCAGGCTGCAGGGCAGAGGGGTGGCAGACTGGGTGCTGCAGCACTGCCACAGCTCTCAGCAGCCAAGAGATCCAGGATCCCCAGACTCCCCTCTCTGCTCAGAATGGACAAATCCAAGCCCTGGGTGCAAAGTTTTCCCCTTGGCCCAGGCACTYGGCTCACAGTGGGGATGTGAAACACTCCAGCCATTCCCCACCGTTCACAAGCTCCCCATCCCAAGCCTGGAGACCTCCTCCCCTTGCCAGCCTGGCACACGTGCTGCATCCTTCCCGCCAAACCCTTCCTAGCACCCCTCCCTCCTTGGGCACCCATCACTCCCTACCTGTCCACTGGTGGACACTGGTGCTGGCCTGGCGGGGCCCAGCCAGCGTGCTGACCTTCAGGGCGTACTCACTGCCCGCCTGGAGCCCCTCGAAGAGGAAGGTGGAGGTGCTGGGCAGGAGGGACACGTTCCTCAGCAGGCTCTGGGAGTGGCTGTGCCACAGTGCCAGGCTGTAGCCGTCCCTGCGGCCGTGCCCGTGCGCCCAGGCTGCACGCAGAGAGGAGGAGCTGCTGCTGCTCAGAGTCAGGTTCAGGACAGGTGAGGGACCTGCGTGGGACATGGACAGACACTSCTGGCTGCTTCTGCCACAGCCTGAGCCGGCAAGCTGCTCACAGGCTGGTGGAACTTGCCTTTGCCAGGCAGCTTCGCAGGATCCAGTCACAGAATCCTGGAAGGGTTTGGGCTGGAAGGGACCCTGAAGCTCATCCAGTCCCACCTCCCTCATCAGGCTGAGGCCAGAGCAGAGAGTGGCTGGGGAATGGAGCAATAGTGGGTTCTGCAAGGGCTGCCCTCACTGTTCTGACCTGMCAGAGGCTCCTGGACTCCTTGGCTGTATTTGCACAGCACCCATCATGATGGGAACATCCACCAGGATGAGGTGACCAGGTGCTACCACAATATATCCTTGACAACAATCAAAGAGCACCAAAAATCCATTCCATAGAGCCAGAGAACTGTGGAATGGTTTGGATTGGAAAGGACCCTGAAGCTCATTCATTCCCCCTTSCACTATTCCAGCCTCCAGCCCTGTCCAACCTGGCCTTGGACACTCCCAGGGATGGGGCAGCCACAGCTGCTCTGGGCAGCCTGTGCACAGCCACCTTCCACTGGCTCAAGCTGTTCCATGCCCTGTCCAGCCTGGCCCTGGGCACTCCCAGGGATGGGGCAGCCAAAGTTTCTCTGGGCAACCTGTGCCAGGGCTTCACCAGCCTCACAGGGAAGAATTTCTTCCTAAGATCTGATCTAAACTTCTCCTCTGCCAGTTTAAGACTCTTCCCTCTTGTCCCACCACCACCTGCCCATGTAAAAAGCCCCTATTTCTCCATTTTCAAATCCCCTCTAGGCACTAATAGGCATTTTAAGGTCACCCAGGAGCCTTCTCCTCTACAGGCTGAACAACCCCAGCTCTCTCAGCCTGCCTCCAGAGCAGAGGGGCTCCAGCAGAGACTCCCCAAGCACAGCCCCATGACCTCCCTGACCACTCACCAGCCTCCTATGGGCTGTGGGGCTGCACCATCCCCTTGGATCAGTCTCAGCAKTTCCTCTGAACAGAGCAGGGAGGCTTGGTCAGGCCCAACACATAATGGYGAAGCCATCATCACCTGGAGCCTCATCTGCTGACAGGTGCTCTGTTCCTGCTGGCCCTGCCACCTGCCTTTCTGTGACAATCAGYTTCTGCTTCTGCCACTGCTGCCTGACACCAGCCCTTCCACTGCCCACTCTCCTCCCTCCAGCTCTACTCTCCTTTGCTATGTTTCCCACCTTCACCTGCACTGATTTACTCAAGGATCTTCTGGAGAGGYGCAGGCAAGGGCTGCCACCCCAACCTGTGCTGTAGAGCCACCAGCCCTGTCCCCTTCTTGTCCCCAGCCCTTGGCACAGAGCAAGGCCTGGGGGTGAGCAGTGATTGACAGAGATGTGCCAAAATTGTGGAGCAGATGCTCCTTCCTTGTAGCTATTCCTTAACTTCCAGGCATGACATTTTCCACCCCTCAGCTCTCTGCAAGCCACACCATGGGCTGGTCCATCATTACCTCCATTATTCTAGGAGGAGAAGACACAGCATGAACCCAGCCCATACAAGGAGCAGGGGCAGGACTCTTCTTCCACAAGGATGAGGGAATGACCCCTAAGACTCTGGGGACCTAGAAAGGACCTAAATTCTTGTGAAAGTGAGGAAAAGACCAACCTAAGACTCTGGGGACCCAGGAAAGACCCTAATTTTTGTGAAAGTGAGGAAAAGCCCAACCTCCCACAAACTAGTAGGACTCCAAACAGCACAACAAGCACTGGCAGGAGCACTGAGGTCCTGGGGAGCCCTTATTTGTCTGTGCTGTGATGATCTGGCTGGTGGTGTCCCTGCAGGCCAGCGTGGCTGTCACCTCGATCTYGTAGCGTGTGCCAGGAGTCAGCCCATGGAACCAGAAGCTGGTGGTGTTGGGTCCAGCAGAGCCATTCTGCAGCAGCATGCCTGACCCCAGGGGGGACAGGGCAAGGAAATACCCCCTGGCACCTCCCTCTGGCTCATCCCAGGACAGGAGGAGGGAGTCTGAGCGGTCGTGGTCACTCACACTGACATTCAGGAGGGTGCCTGCAGAGGCAAATCCAAAACTCTCAGCAGGGACTGGTGGTGTTGGGTGCCAGCCTGGCAAGGCAGCTCCCAGCCACCACCCCTTGCTGGGSTACAGCACCACCCTGATCCCAAGGGCACTGAACAGCCTTCTGAAGAACATTCAGAAACCTTCATTAACTCAAAGGAGGCTGTCAAAGAGATGCTCCTAAGCACAGAGCATCTGCTCCACTGGAGAAAGACCAGAAGGCTTCAGTCACCATGGGCTTTGTCCAGAGAGTCCTGGTTTAAGGCAGAGAAGTTCCCTGGCTGGGTATAATCCACTGCTCATCACCTTGGCTGGCCTGAGCCCCCCAAAAATATGCTGAAGGCTCTGAGTCCACCATAGAGGAGCAAGACAGGGGGCAGGATGGATATGGCAGGGGACCACTGTGCTCCTGCAACAATCTCTGCCCCTGTGTGGGCTCTGAGAGAGGAGGGGCAAAGGCTGCTTTGGGGGGATCCAGACAATGTGTCACCCCCATCCTGCCCAGATCAGAGGTGACATGGGAGGAATGGGACACTGCATGCATGGAGGAAATGTGGGACCAGTGGCCCCAGCCCCTGCTGAGGTGTGTCCTTGCCCTGGCTGTGCTGCAGCAGTCAGGTCAGTGTGCTGGGGCTGTGGCATCCCAGTGCAGYGTCTGGGGACAGGGAAGTGGCATCCAGGGCTTGGCCTAACTGATGGGTCAGTGGCTGAAACTGCTATTAAATTCCTGCCCTTAGAGCTGCTCAGGAGTCACCCACACAGGAGGAGCCAAGCAGAGCCTGTCTGTCAGGCCCAAGCTGCTGGTGTGACCAGGGCAGGGTCCATCTCTGCCTCACAATGTCTCCAGCAKATTGTTACACACCCCCACCCTCAGCCTTGCTGTCAGTCATGGAACCATTTAGGTTGGAAAAGCCCTTTAAGATCACTGAGTCCAACTGTTCCCCCAGCACTGCCAAGTCCAGCACTAAGCCAAGTCCCCAGGTGCCACATCCAGAAAYCTTCTATGGCACTCAGCCTTTGGAAAATGCCAGAACAGCTCTAGTGCAAATAAGACATTTGTGAAATAATTAGCACTTTAAATTTATGGTGCGCAACGTGTTATGACAGCCTTACATAGGGTCTGGCACAGTGAGACAGCAGGAACCAAGCACAGTGACTGCCCCAGAGGGCTGCCATGGGCACCCCTTGCAGCCAGGGAGGAGCAGTGTGGGCTGAGCCCGGGGCAGGGACACCATTGGCACTGCTCAGGAGCTCTGTGTGAGTGTCCTTCCCAGAGCTGAAGACTTTTAGAACTATGTGCAACTTCTGTTCCACGCAATGCTGTGGTTTGGAGCCTGCTGGTGAGGGCAAAAGGACCAGAGGACATCAGGTGGATGTGAACAGGAGCACATAGTGCCCCACAGGGCCATCCCTGAGAAGTTCAAGTGCATACTTAGGATCAGGCAGCTCAGGAAGGGTAACATTTAGCTAACTAAATGTAGCTGGGTGCCATGGGTGAGGTGTCTATACCTGGGCCAGCTGCCCTGGGCTACCCTTGCTGTCAGCAGACACCCAGAGCAGCAGGCAGAGCTGGCCTGAAGGCAGCCCACAGCTCACTGTCCTGCCTGGCATCGGGCAGGGATGGTTTGCTACTGCAAGCTCTTTCTTATCTCCTGAAGGTGTGAGTTCTCAGCCCATGTTTCTCTGCTTCTCTTGAGTTTCCAGCAGCTTCATCACCTGCCTCCCTCTGTCACCCTCCTCACATCTGCAGCACAAATGTACCTAAAATGGGCCAGAGGCCTGTGACCCCAGCACTGCTCCTGTTCCCACCAACCACACCACACACAGCACATCCACACCCACCTCATGCCCTGACAGGTGCCTGTGGATCATCCAGGTGATTTCTCACTGGCACAGGCTGATGCCATGTGGGCACTGTGCTGGCTCCAGGCCTACAGCARCCGTGGGGCTGCTTTACAGATTCTGATCCAACTCCAAGGCCCTGAGCAGGGCACCTATGGCTGCGCTGCCACTGAGCCCAGCTGGTGCTCTGTGGAAGCAGAGAGCTCTGGAACCTTGTCCATCTCTCACAGTGCCCCCATCCAGCTGGTTGCTGGAGTAGGATGGGACTGACTGTCCCCCTTTCCCGGGGCATGTAGTCAGCCTAAAGCAGAGCATTTACAAAGCCACTCTTAACTCCAAGAGTCCTGGTCCAGCACATCTCATCTCATCTCACCCCTCCAGGCATGAGACCATCCTGCCCCCCTCAGCCTGGGAACCTCCTTGCTGTGACTCACCTCTTTCACCACGTGCATCCCGGCCCTCCAGCCCTGCCTGTGCTGTGTGRTTGCATCCCTCGCCCTGGGGGATTGAAAGTGTCAAGTGAGAGAGGAGCAGGATGAGCTGAGACCAGCACCCCGGAGAGGCGCCCTGTGCCAGGCACAGCTCCCACCCTGCCATGGCATCTGTGGGCTCTGACCCCTTCTCCTAGGAGAGCCTGGGTCACTTCTCAGACCTCCCTTAGCCAGGGCAAGGAGACAGACTTGGCAGATTCAGCCTGTGGGCTGCCCTGGCCTTTTGCACGGGTCCTGGGGCTGCAGACAGCACAGGCCATGCCCACAGGGGAAAGGCCACCAAACCAGGCAGGGCACAGGAGAAGTTTTGGAGAGAGAGGGAGGCATTGAGCTCTGCACAGGGCCTGGCAATCTCATTCCCTCTGCAGGCACACCGCCTTCCCACCATCAAGGGAAGGGAGGGACCACCGACCTCAGCCCAGCTGCCACCCCAACGGGCAGAACAGAATCCCCGGAGCCCCTGGCACCCTCCCGGCAGCGGCGACACCCGTTCTCTCACAGCCTGCTGCTCCCAGCAGGGTGTGCCCGGCTTTGGACTGGCGTCAGTTCCCCCCACGTTAAAGGAAATGTCTCCTGCCCACTCCCTGTCCTGCAACAAGCCACAGCAGAACCATCATTTTCCTGGCGTTCTTTTCGCTCGGCTCTGCGGGCAGACTCGTGTCGGCTCCCCACCGATCACGGCGCTTTTGGCAGAGGAGAGCGAAGCGGCTGGGGACGCTGGGAACAGTGCCGGGCCAGTGCCGGGCGAGGAGCCGCGCAGCCACGGCAACGGGGACACGCCGCGCTCCCAGGCAGCGGGCCCGGAGCACCGGGGCCGAGGGGCAGCGGGGGAAGCGCCGCTGATGTGGCGCGGCTGCACGGCCAGGGAGAGGCACCCGCAGCCCCGAGCTGGGGCAGCCCCTGCGGCAGCGAGCTGGCAGCCGAGAGCCGCGGAGCCAAAGCGGGGCTGGGGAGCCGAGCGAGCGCTTACCTGTGCCAGGGTCCYTGGGAGCCGCGGCACGCACAGCACCAGCAGCGGCAGCAGCAGTGACCTCATGGGGACCTGGTGGCAGCAGATCAGAGGGATGACAAAGTTGGAGTGTTTCTCAGCAGCGGCTGTCCCCAGCCAGCCCCGTGTCCCACGGCAGCCAGGAGCCGTGTCCCCGCATGCTTTCCCAGCGCGGGGGACAAGATGACATCAATGGGGACCGGCCAGCGCGTGGCACCGCGGCCGGGCCCGCTGGCCCTGGGCGGGGGCAGAGCTCGCCTCCAGCCTGGGAGAAGCCCGGCGGGGGCGGCCGCCTCTCGCTGGGCGCATTTGCTGTTGTGGCCGCAGGTCCGCGTCCTCCGCGGTGACTCCGCAGCTGGCCCGGGGAGAGCGGCTGCGGGCAGCGCTGCCGGCCGGGGGGGAGGCTCTGCTGGCCGGGCTCTCGGGGGACCGCGCTGCGGCGGGGCTCGGCCGGGCTGGAGCCCGCTCTGGCATCAGCGGGAGCTCCGGGAGCCGGGGCRGGAGGGGCGGGAGGAGCGGGAGGGAGGAGGCGGGACGGGACTGACGGCGGCTCCAGGCCGGGAGGGCGCGCCCGAACCCAGCCCGGCGCGGGGACGGAGGGAGGGAGGGMAGGAGGGCGCAGCGGTGGGCTGGGGTGCTCCGGGGAGCCACGAGTGTGGAGTGAGGAGTGCGGTGCACCCTCTGCTCTCTCTGTGCCGCACCTTCGGGCACCCTTCARCTCGGTGTGCTGTAACTGCTGTGCAGGTGCGGCTGGGGAGGGGGTTTGGGTGCGCCGAGGGCAGGGATGGGGGTGTTTCTGTGCCGTGCCCGTGGCCCGCCGGCCGCGGCGGGGGCAGTGCGCACTCTGAGAGGCTCCTGCCCGCATCTCGCGGGCACAGAGGTGCCCAAACCACGCTTTGCCCGTCTGAGGGGTGGCTGAAGCGAGCTGTGCCCGGCTGGGAGGGCGCTGCCCTTCGGAGGTTGCCCCGGGGACCAGGCTGCGGCCCGGGCTGCGTGCGGGGCGCTGCTCTGCGCTGTCTGTGCAATGCGTGGCACAGCGCCAGATCTCATTCAGAGCAGAGATGCCATTGGCTTCACATCAGCGCTGGGGATCTGGGACAGTGCTGGAAGAGGTTCAGTGATGCATCAGTCCGGAAGCCAGCACAGCCTTTGTGGCCGTGGGAGTCTATCCCAGTGGCCAGCACGGCCACCTATGGGGGCTATTGAAGCTCTGCTCATTACTGCAAGCCACTGAGCTGTCACAGTAGGACACATCCCCCACCTGTCTTCTAGAACACCAGAATCCTTCCACAAAAAACTCAGAAGTTTGTTAGGTGGGACCTGCGACAGACAGAACAACCCCCAGTATCTGCACAAGGACACGGGAAAGCTCCAGCCCTTGCATGCAGTTTGGAAGAGAGGGGCACACAGGGGACCTGGTCCTGGATGCATCTCCAACCCCAGGTCCATACCCCAACCCTTCTGACAACTCCCAGGCTGATGGAGCCAGCTGGAAAAGGGGACAGGGAACATGAATCCCCCTTCCTTGGCATGGGCAACAGTTAATTTCCCAGGTCCCAGCCAAATGGGACTGGTGCCAGGAGTCCGGGCCCGTGGTCACAGTCACGTCTCTGCAGAGGTCCCTGCCTGGACTGGGCTGAGGATAAAGGGGCCCTGGCCCTGCAGCTCAGCCCAGCAGTGAGGGCCTGTTTGTCACTTCTGTCTAGGACTCGGATGTTCCCCCAGCAGAAAGATACAGCTCTACCACCAGAGCCTCTCTGTGTCACTGTCTCCAGACCCCTCCCCTGCACCCTGAACACAGAGATCAGGGTGGGAGCAGAAGGCAATGCCTTGGCTCCAGCACAGGCAAGATTTCTAACCTTTAATGCCCACAGCTCCAAGGGCTGAATGCCAAAAATGCCATGGGTGCATCTGCTCTAGTGATGGATGCCCAGGGTAACAGCTGTGGCTCTTAGAGATCTCCCGATAAGCCTTGGGACTGAGATCCACCAGCACCTGGGGTGGTGAGGCTGACCCATCCACCAGTGCCACAGCCAGCTCTGGGGATACCCATCCCTGCTGCTGGGCACTGGCTTGATGGGCAGCTGGCCACTCCCCATTTAGTGAAAGGTGAGTGCCCACAGGGATTGGGGTGAGGGCTCCAGCCCCTGATACGGAGCACCTCCCCAGAAATGAGACAGGGGGAGATCTGAGCCTGATTGCTGCCGTCTCCAGTGGGCTGGGGACTGTTTTTAAAGGCCCCTTTCCAGAGCTGGGCAGCTGCAGCCGGCTGGGAGGAGGCTGGAGCTCCTCGCTGCAGGGAGGGTTTGCCAGGTTTACCCAGGGGCCCAGGCAGGATCAGGGAGGTTACAGCTGGCTGCTCCCCAATCAYGTTTGCAAAGGGGCTTTCACTGGATGTCCCCTCACAGTCCATTGTGGGGTGCAGGCTGCCAGCACAGGTGACCACACTGTGGATGGGGAGCGTGGGGTTGTTTGCTGCCATGAGCAGCCTGCAGGGTCACCTGGAGGGTGGCTGGGAGAGAGGCAGTGCAAGCAGTGCTGGTGTCCCTGGGGTGTGGCAAGTGATGGAAGAGCTGAGTTCAAGGAGCCCTGGCTGAAGCAGGGGATGGAGGTGAGGATGGAGGGCTTTGCTGGGCTGAGAATTGTGATCCAGGGACATGGGACAGCAGGCACCCTAGATTTTGAAGGAAAATCCAGAAAAAAGACATTGCATGCCCCAGTGTCAAAGGCAGTGTCCCCTGCAGTGGTGGCACGAAGGAGATTTCCCTAGAGTCAAGGTGGGGCTCCTGCAGCTTCAAAGCATACCAAAGAGCAGATCCAGGCCAGCAAGAGGACAAACCCAGCCACTGGGACACTCCAGCTGGGTTGTGCCTGCCCGGCTCAGCTGGAGAGAATCCGAGTCCATGCATGGTTACTGCACCTCCCTGGGCACAGCCTCAGTGCCCCTGCACCAGCCATCTCCAGCTCCAGCCACAACCTCTGCTGCTGCAGCCCTGCATGGGGCCACCACTCCCCCACTGAGGCAGCTGCTCTGGACAGTGGCTTGCCCGGGGAGCAAAGGGTCTGTTCTACCTGTTCTGGTCTCTGAGCTGGGCAGACAAGCAGGGATTTCTGGAACACAGTGTTCCCTTGGATCTTGCTGCCATTCTGTGCCACTGCCTCACACCTCCCCAACCAGGAGGAGAGATAACCTCACTCAGCACAAGGATGGGCTTGGGGGATGCCTTGCTGCCCACCAGGATGGGATTGGCCTCTGAGCATGGACCAGGAGCCATCCCAGCAGCTTTCAGAGCCTCTGCATGTCCTGGTGGCACAGCGAGCTGTCACCCCCTGCCATGAGGACATGTGTGAATACCAGCCCTGCTTATTTAACCTCGGGTCCCAGTGGCTGTGCTCCCTCAGCTCAGGGAGTTTGGGCTGTGGCTGCAGTGGCAACAGCCCAAAGCACTGCTGGGAGCCAAGCTGAGGCCCTGTCCCTGGCGCTGCAGGGCTCAGCAGCCTCCCCACAAGACAGAAGCTGCTCATCCTGTGCCAGCCCTGCCTTCCCCACAGCCACCCCAGTGATACCCTGCCGCCTCAGGTAGGGACACAGAGAGGGAGAGCCCTCCTTCAGCTGGGGATGCTGGATCTCCCCTCCAGTCCCCCCTGACCATGAAGCCTTCAGCTGTGCCAAACCTAAAGACAACTGCAGAAGTTTCTCCACCCAGCAGCTGGAACCAGGCCTGGAAACTCAGGGGCTGCCGAGTCATCACATTTTCCGCGAAGCAGCGAATGAACGAACGCTACCGCAAGGAGCAGGGGGATGGGGACACCCTGCAGCCCGGGGCGATGGGGACACCCCACAGCCCTGGGGGATGAGGACACCCCCTGCCCGAGGGGATGGGGATGCTCTCCTGCCTGGGGGGATGGGGATGCCCCCCTGCCCTGGATGGCTGCAGGATTCCCGGGATGGCTGCAGGATTCCTGGGATGGCTGCAGGGCTCCTGGCACGGCTGCAGGATTCCCGGGATGGCTGCAGGATTCCCGGCACAGCTGCAGGATACCCAGGATGGCTGCAGGATTCCTGGGATGGCTGCAGGGCTCCCGGGATGGCTGCAGGGCTCCCGGAATGGCTCCAGAGCTCTGGGATGGCTCCAGGGCCCCCGGATGGCTCCGGGGCTCACCCCACCAGGGCTGGGAGGGGACAGGGGCTGTGCAGCCAAGCCACCGCCTCTGGCAAGGGGCAGAGCCCCAGCATGGGACTGACTGCTCATGCCCTGTGCTCCAGGGGCATCACCTGCCCAGGAGCAGAGATGGGAAAGGGGAGCCAGCGTGCCTATCACTGTGGTGTCAGGTCTTGCTTGAGGGATAATAGCCACAGTGCAGTGCAAAGGCCCTGCCTGGCAAAGGCTCTGGGCTGTCCTCCCAAGCAAAGCCAACCCCAGAGCAGGGCCCACCCACATTGTGCTCCATGCACTGGCCTCCTCTCCAGGTGCCCTGGGCAGGGAGCTGGCAGCACTGGGTTTGTCTCAGCTAAGGCATCTCCTGACTTGAGCATGGTCCTGCACACCTGGAGGAGTCAAGGCCTCCCTGGGAAGCACCTGCTGGGGTGAGGATGGGCAGGGTGGACAGCAGAGTGCCCGCCTCACCTAAGGGTCCCAGCTGTGTCACAGGGTCTGTGCGAGGTGACAGTAGCAGGTCATGCTCCCAAGGCTGGGCACGGGCAGAGCCTTCCAGGGCCCCTGCCAGCGGACAGCATGTGGCTGAGGACACTCCCACAGGGGCTCAACCTGTCACTCAGAGGGCACAGCCATGATCTGGTGCTGTGGGCAATGCTGGCACTGCACAGAGGAGACTCTACTGCTGTCTGGACATGCCCTGATGTCTCTGTGAAAGCTCTGCCATCGCTCCCTGGGCAGGATTCTGTGCATCCAACCTGGCACCCTACAACAACGTATGCCCAGGGGCCCCATGATATGAGGTACTAATGCTACAGGGATTGGGCTGGGAACAGCTCTGGGGCTCCTGTCCTGCCTCAGGCCGGCACCAACCCTTTGGTCCCTGTCCCTGAGTCCCTCCCAATGCCCACCAGCACTGTGAACTGCCCCAGGCTGCAGTTTCTCCCCTCTGCTACTCTGAGGTGCTGAGTGCTGCCCAGGGCTGCAAGGGAGGAACAAGAGGAACAGGCTGCTTCCAGGGCAGAACCTGCAGAGGATGCAGGTGCCAATGGGACCTCTCGCTTTCCAAGGTTCACACGCCATGGTTCTCCAACCCTAAACCCTAGAGCACTGAGATGCTCCTTCTCCAACCCCTGGCAAGCGTTTAATCATTCCCACATGGAGCCCTGCCAGCACCGCTGCCGCCTCCTGACCCGCTTTGATACCTTGGAGCTCTTCCCATTTTGCAGAGGCGGGAGGGCAGGCAGGCGGTGGGGGACATCATCTCTCTGCAGGGCAGGGCACAGCCACGCTGTCCAGGCTGGGGACAGCCACGAGTGGCAGGAATGACTCTGTCACCACCACCTGGGTGATGCTCTTGGCTCCCTGCACTCAGCCCTGGCAGCTGAGCAGGGATGCCTGCGGGTGCGAGGCAGGCGCCTCGCAGAGCTGGGAGCGCAGGGCTGCGGTGACTCAGAGCCGGCAGAGCCGGGCAGACCTGCTCTGCACCCCCGGGGCGTGGGTGCCGCCCCTGGGGCTCAGCAGGCTCTGCTTCCCCTGGGCAGGCAACAGGCACTCACTGGGGAGGGCTGAGAGCAGCCTGGATAGTGCTGGTCCCAGACCTACTGCAAGGAAGTGCTGGGGCAGCACCTGGCTCCAAAATCACCCACCCTGTCGCCAAGAGCCTGTGGAATCCAGGGGGGCTCTGCTCCCACCCTGTGGTGTGGTGCCAGCAGACAGTGGCAGCCGATGCTACAAGGATGCCATGAACACAGAGCTGAGAAGTAGCCATGAGCCTCCCAGTGCCCACTTGTGCCACACAGGGCGAGAGGCCCAGGCACGAGATTCCCCCTGAGCAGGGACAGCCACCGAGTGCCAGGCTCTGCTCCTGGCACAGCCATGGTCAGAGGCTGCCCATCCCCTGCCGCCCCCTCAGGGCTGTGGCGCCAGGTTTGCCTGCACTGTGCCAGGGCACAGGAGGTTCCACACTCCTTTCTCCGCTGCACACATCCTGGCTTCGACCAGGTGTCTGGGAAGAGGGAGGGGGACAAGGAATGGGACCCGTAGCTCACCTGGAGGGTGTCCCTGGCGTGGTCCACAGCCCGTTCCTGCGCGCTGGCGCGTGCGGTGTCAACTTGGCACGCTCACACTCACCCGTTTACTCTGCTGGTGCAGGGCCCTGACGTTCAAGTCTGGGCTGGACTGGCGGGAAGGCCCGCCTGGGCTCGCCCAGCTCCCAGCTGCAGGATGCTGGGGAGGAGGGATCAGCTGGACAGGGATGTCTCCCGTGGCCCCTTGAGGGCAAGGGTCTGCACCCCAGGGGCAGGAGCTGTGTGCCAACACTGCAGGTTGGGCATGGCTCACTCCTTCTTGCACCTTGCCAGTTTGTCCCACGTGCTGTGGTTTTGGCCAGGTGCTGGGGATCTTGGTTGTGCTGAGCATCCCCTCGTGCTGCTGCTGAAAAGAGGATCAGGGAGAGCCCCGGGACAGTGAGGAAGTCAGCACAGGCATCCAGCCCATCCACCAGTCTTGAGGGTGTCTGTGGGCTGGGATTGCCAAAGGCTTTCCTGCCTGAAGCCCCATCAGACTAGGCACCATCCCGGAGCACAGGCATCCTGACCCCTCAGTCCCTCACCAGGGGGGATGGGGAGGAGCTGGTGTATTGGCTTGGAGGTGCAGAGCATTCCAAGAGCTTGTCCAGAATGGCACTTATCCTCACCCTGGTGAATGGGGGACAGCTGGTCCCTGGGGACAAGGAGAAGGGTCTGCCAGGGGGTTTGGAGGAGAACTGGGAGCCGGTCCCAAGGCGCTCCTACTCCCCTCTTGGTGGATGTGGCAGGCAGAGGCGCAATAGCCATGGTGCTGAGTGTGAGGACTCCTGTCTCCTCCAGTCCCAGCTGTGGGCAAGGTCTGCACCTCAAGGATGCCATCTCCTTGGCAGAGGCTGGCAGGATGAGCCCAACTTAGCCTCACATGGGAGCAGTGGGGTCCTGCAGGCTGTGCAGCGCATGGTGGAGGAGTTCTGCACCCAACCCTTGCCAGTCCCACAAAGGAGGGCCACACATTCCAGCTGCCACTCAAGGTATTCAGCCTTCCCTCAAAGGGCACCCATCCCCACCTCGGCTGGGCTAAGATTTCTGCAGACAGGGAGAGGGACAGCAACAGGAAGCCCCGGACACTGCTGCCACAATCCACAGGGAAAACCCAGCCTCCAAATTTGGAAAGCAGCTCAGTTTCCAAATATTGCCATGAGCTGGAAATCCCAAGTCAAAACGAAACCAGCTCCAGCCTCCAGTTCAAAGTTTCCTGTATAAAAACAAACCTACAGACAGCTGCATTTGCACACAAAAGGTTTTGTTTTCAGGAGGAAGGTTTCTTTTTCAGAGGAGTAAACACAAAGCCTGCCCATCTTTCATGTCACAGGGTAGGAAGGAGATCTGCCTAGCAGTTCAGGTCACAGGCAGGGCATTGTCCCCTCTTAGTGCCTGGCTGCTTTTCTCTGCCATGTGCCCTGGCCTGTGCCAGTGCCAACACCCACACCCCCACCAATGCCACCACCACCACCACCATGTCCAGCGGCAAGCCCTGGCCTGAGGCTTTTTACACCCGTTCCTGTAGCTGTGACACCTTTGAGTGTCCCAGGGCATGGGGACAGGCCTGTGCACTGCAGCAGTCCTGGGAAGCTGCAGCGTGGCACCCAGGGGTGCTCCTGTCCCTGCAGTGTGGCTGCAGCCCTGGCAGTGCCTGCTTATGCAGCTCCTCAGCTTCTCCTGGCATCTCCTGTGGCTTCTGAAGCCAAACACAACATGAGTCCAGCTTGAAGAATGTCAGCAGTGCCTGGTGCTTTCTGCATCCAGCCCCCAGCACAAGCAGCTCATAGGAGGAGCTGGGGGATCCCTTCTGGGTTTACTCCCCCAGCCTAGCTGCAGAGAGCCCCAGCACCACCCTCGTCAGGCAGAGGCACATTTGGGGCTGGCACAGGCTGGCTGCTCCCCAGGGTGCTGCTGTGGGCAGCCACGCATCTCAGTGGTAGCTGCTGCCTGAGACACATCTTGGCCACAGGCACAGCTCCCACAGCCACTGGTTGCCAAAGGCTCTGCTGGCTCATGCTCAGCCTTGCTGGAGGCTGCTGTAGTTCTAGAGCAGAGGTGAGGCGGCCTCAGAGGGATGCAGGATCAGCACCCTCCACTGTTGCTTGCTGACAGTTTTGTCTGTCCTTTCAGCCACAATCTCTGCTGCTTGACTAGGGTCAGTGGGACCATTCACTAGGTCCTCCAGAGTGACACACAGCTCAGCCTTGTCTCTCCAGGAGTCCCCAACAGAGTGTCCATTGAACTGGACATCCTGATTTGGGGGTTTGGGGACATGGAGCATCTGTAAGGCTTGGAGACCTGCCCAGATGCCAAACTTGAAGTGCTGGTTGCTATCCAAAGCACTGTCAGAAGCTATTTTCGCATCTGAGCTGGAACACACCTGCTTTGCCTCAGTTTACCATCCACACACCAGGAAGCAGAGATGCTCTGCTGCTGGAGGGGAGAGCAGACTGGCAACAGTGATGCAGCAAGCTTCTCTGAGCCTCCTCATGCCCTCCTGGGCTCTCATTAGCAGCGTGTTTGGCATCTGGGCGGCAAAGCTACGCTGTCCTGCATCACTCGTGGGTGGTGGCTGGCTTGGGTTGGGCTGGGCTCACTGCAGGACCTAGAGGAACAGCCCCAAGGCTCAGAGGGATCAGCCGAGCTGCCGCTCAGCTTGAGCCACTTGGCTCGGAGAGCCTAAAACAACAAACATCGCAGAATGAGGGAATGTTTCACTGCTTCTTCTGGTTGAGTGGTTTCCTGTTTTCTAAGGAGCTCTTCCAGCACCTCTGGGGCAGAGGACTTGCCTGCACAGAGCCTGGTCCCAGAGCAGACCCCTGTCTGGGAGGCAAGTTCTGCTGCTTGACATGTGGCAGAGGAAGAGGTTGCAAAAGATCGGCTGCGACCTTTGCCAGAGACCTGCAGCAGGAGTGCTGGGGGTTAGGATTTTTCCTTTTTTTTTTCTCTTTCTCTCATGGAATTTAGTCCCATCTGTTGCCTAAGAGATGATAAGAACTGGTACTTAAGAGACAAAATAAGTGGCCAAGGTGGGGGGAAACGGTGCAGCTGGCTACTTTCTTAGCTTGGGGGGTTCACTCTTGGGAAGGGCAGAGGAACCCTGAGATTTTGGCAGGGGGGTGAGGGGCTGGGCTCAGCTCCTGGCCCCCTCTCTCGCTCTCAGATCCGAGGGGAACAGTCGAGTTGCTGCCGCTGCTGCGATTTGCTGCCACTGCTGCGGGGAGAATTCACTGCCACCACAGAGTCAAGCCCTGTACTGCTTTGTCAGGAAAATCCACAAATACCAGAGGTTTATGTCCAAAGAGGAGAGAGAGGAGTCCTGCACCTTTATTCGAATAAAAGGAGCGAGTCCACTTGTGAACCTTTCCCTCCCGAATTTTGGAGGGCACAGCCTCCTTTTATCCCAAACTCCCGGCCCCATGTTGCCTCTTCCTTTCCCCCTTGGCCGAGGTGCTAGGAAGGTACAGCCTTCCCGAACCGCCTACCACACATTCCCCCTTGAACCTGCTATTTTACCCCCAAAGTTCAAAAGTTCAGGCTTGTGCAGACACTTGATTGTTTCAGGAGCCAAGCTGTCTGGGCTCTACAACAAACCTGCTGCCCGAAGTTAGTAGAGACATGATGACCCATTTCAAAGACGTTAACGCCCATACCTTCACCCATCAAATTCTTTGTTAAGACATTAGCTTTCCTCTCAGCTTCTTCTTTACTGTGGGTGAGCCTTTGGTGTAGAATGGCGTTGAGCTGGGACATTATTAACAGCCGATCTCACTGGAAAAGGGCCCTCACCATCTACTGGGGTGCCTCAGGGGAGAAACCCAGGACCCGACTCCTCAGCCGCTGCTGCCCAGCCCCGCTGTTTTCCGCCATTCCTCGGGGTTTTTTCACTACACTTTAACCCAGCATCCCGTGCCTGCCGGGACACCTGCGGCTCTGCTGCGACTCAGAGTTCCTGCTTCATTTCTTTTGCCACCCCGGGTGTGCCTCTGCCGCTCCAGCCGCAGCTCCGAGGCTCCTGCCACAGCCCCTCTCGCCACCCTGAGGGGCACTGGGCCCGGCTGCACCGTGGGTGTGTGAGGGAGCCCCTTCTCCATGTCCTCGCCACCCTGAGGGGCACCGGGCCCGGCTGTCCCGTGGGTGTGTGAGGGAGCCCCTTCTCCATGTCCTCGCCACCCTGAGGGGCACCAGGCCCGGCTGCCTCGTGGGTGTGTGAGGGAGCCCCTTCTTCATGTCCCCGCCACCCTGAGGGGGACCAGGCCCTGCACCGTGGGTGTGTGAGGGAGCCCCTTCTCCATGTCCTC
>JACDOX010000708.1:0-14937 GCA_014549065.1 Cardinalis cardinalis
CTGGTTAGCCATGGCAGAGCTCTGCCTGGCTGCTGGTTAGCCCTGGTTAGCCCTGGTTAGCCATGACAGAGCCCTGGTTAGCCCTGGTTGGCTGCTGGTTAGCCCTGGGCACAGGCTCACCTCTCTGGTTCTCCCTCTCTCCCCATGAGGGCAGTGGCTCTGGCTGTGCTGTCAGCACACCAGTGTGGACCAAGCAGAGGGAAGGATCATGGGGTCCTGCACTGTCTCCCCCCAGCCCCAGAGCAGTCAGGAACACCACCCATCTCTGTGTCTTGCCAGTGAGCCCAGCACGGTGCTGGAAGGGCACACAAACCACGGCTCCATCCCCTGTGCAGCAAGGCAGAGCCAGCCCCAGCTCCCCAGCTCCTGGCTCACCACGGAGGGTGGAAAGGGCTCCTCAGGAGCCTGGAGCCCTGTGCCAGTGCCCACCAGCTCCTGGGRAAGCAGAGCCTGACCCAGAACCTGAGCCTGGCGCACACAGGAGCCCCCGGTCCGAGTCTCCCCCTTCCCAGAGCAGAGGCGCTCCCCAGGCACTGATGGCAACTTCCACAAAGTTAAATGAAAGAAGAGTTGGAGAATGTCCTGAGGACTCACAGGGTGCCATGCGGTTGCTSTGCCAGGGCTGCAGGGCAGGGCTGTGCCCACTCACAGGTATTTGTGCACACAGACACGCACACACATCTTACATCCTCGCTTCCCTCCTTGCCTCCTCATTTAAAGAGTCATTCAGAGTGAAAACATGTTTCCTCTTTGTGAATGGGCAGATCTAACCCAGATGCTGCACTAACTGGAAACATCTTGTGCTCCARTCTGCTCAGAGACCCGTTCTGTTCARCAACAGAAGGCTCCATTTATGATCRCCCCTTCAGTGTTCCCAATCTTTACAGCTTGGAGATACCCAGCTAAATGCTGTGTCAAATCATCACCTCTTCCCCTCTTCCAAACCCTACTAGAGCAGAGTTTTCAAGGCTATCAGAGTCAGGCACTGGGTGTCACCTGCTGGTGTGGAGCAAGGCTGCCTTGGCATTGAAATTAATCCCCCAGTGCTTTGTGTCTCTGAGACAGAATTCTGTGACCCCTCTGGCCTTGCTGCTCAGCACCTGAGAGCACTGAGGCAGCTGAGCATGAACCATGGGCCATTCCTAGATGTTTCTGCATGAAGGTGTAATCTTCTTTTATATAAGAAAGCATCTTTTGAAGGAACAAGTGCATCCCTCCTGAAAGTGCTGGAGATTGCAAAAAATCCCCAGAAAAACTGGCCTAAGAGACAAATTACCCTGAAGAACTATTAAAGGTTCATTTCTTAGTCCATTTTTCAATGAGGCTGTCTTACTAGGGAGTTCCTGCAATAGGTGTCTTTCCCTGTTGGAATCTCTGCTTGGATACATGCAGCCCTCCTCACTGTGACATGGTGGATAATCCCATTATATATGGGATTATATGGGATTATAACGGGATCCCATATATACTCCCATTATATATGGGATTATATGGGATTATAATGGGATCCCATATATATTCCCATTATATATGGGATCCCATTATATATATATATATATATATGCCTCCAGAAATCATTTATTTCCAGAATCCTCCTGATTTTTTGGTGCCAATGAGCCAAATGTGCTCCCAAGCCCTGCAGGTTAAATGCTCAYGGAGATAACATGGTGTTATTTTTGCTAGAGGATGTTTTCTTTTTATCATTTCAGGGCTATCCGGTTTCATGCCACAGATCACAGTTTCAGCCCCAGATATCACTCACATGCCCTTCAGCAGGCTCARTCATGAATTCAGGACTGTGTCCTGGACTGAACTTCACCCTTCACTAGCCACTCTCAAAATCAGCTGTGAAAGAGGGGGAGATGCTGAGCACAACCTGACTGCAGGTGCTCTGAGCAAGGGCCCCAAGAACGTGCAAATCACTCAAGCAACACAGAAATAACCACAAATACAAACAAGATGAAATAAAAACTCAAACTCTGCACGGAGCTACGAGCACTCTTTCCCCCGTGCAGCAGGGAGAGGAAATCCTATAATCACTGACACACTCCATTTAACCACAGGCATGGTTACAAGGGCAGGACARCAGCAGAGCCTGGGTAAGGAGTGCTGGGGCTGCCTGGGCAGTGAGGGGAGCACACCCAGCCTGGGGGTTCAGTCCTGCTGGGTGCTCAGCAATGCTCTGGAGCAGTGGGGCTCAGCCCCAGCCCAAGAACAAACTCACAGCAGACAATGGGACCCCTGTGCTGCTCATTCTGCCCTGCCCAGGCTGCAGCAGGCAGCAGGATGGGGTCACCTCTGGAAGGGTTGTAGGACCTGCTTGAAAGCACATGGAGATAGAGCAAGTAGGATCATGACGAACAATTGTCCCTGTCTCTATTTGATTTCTGAAAGAAGACGCTAGACAGCAGCTTAGACTCATAATGAGATGGAAATGAGTTTTAGAAGCATCTCAAACATAACTGAAAAAGAAATGGGAGTGATTCACACATTTCCCACGGGAGGTGATTACAGAGCTGGGCACAGYCTTGGGTTTGAGTAAACACCTGGGGGTGAGCAGAACCAGGCAAGGGATGGGGAGAGAGGACCCAGCGTCCCAGGCACCCTCCTCACCTGCAGGGGATGTCCCCATCCAGCAGAGAATGTGACCCTGCCTGGGGAGCCCACACAGCCAGTGGCCTTCTGGGCTGGAAGCTGAACCTGGGGCTTGACACATGAGAAAATTCCTCCCTGGGAGGGTGGGCAGGCCCTGGCACAAGTGCCCAGAGCAGCTGGGGCTGCCCCTGGATCCCTGGCAGTGCCCAAGGCGGGGTTGGACAGGGCTKGGAGCASCCTGGGACAGTGGGAGGTGTCCCTGCCACGGCAGGAGGTGGATCTGGATGAGCTTTAAGCTCTCTTCCAGCCCAAAGCATTCTGTGATTCCATGAAAATGAGATTTCAGGTGACTGTCAGGCTACTCAGGAGGCAAAGACCAATCTGTGCGTGAGAGGAGATCTCTGCAGGTGCTCTGCCATTTCTGTCTGAATGCATCCTGGTGTGTCAGAAACTGGGAGAAARCAGTTCTGCAGTGCAGCCCCCCCTTGACAAGGCAGTTCCTTTATCCTGCAAACTGCAGCTACCAAGGGCCAGGAGCCAAGAGCAACGCCGATCATGAGGTGTCAGGAAATGTTTGCCATGACTTCATCCCTAAAATAACCCCTGCAGACATTCTGCTCAGCAAAGGAAGGTCCTACCCAGCCCCTTGGTGCACAAAGGAGCACAGACCCCCGAGGAACAACGATGGGTCTGACAATGAATTCCTAGGAAATGATAACCAAACTCCAGATGGCCCACAGGGAATGGAGTGGGGCCACAACTGAGCCCAAGGGAGAGCCTTTGTCCTCTGCCACCACTGCTTTGATTGCTCAGCCAGACTGAAAGCTTGGGAGAGCTCGGAGGCATGCAGGCAAGTGGGGTTCTTCCCTCCAGCTGGCTAAAAGAGAAAAATAGATCCTTGGAAACAAACAGACCTCTTGGTGTCTTAATAGGAAAGTGATGTGTGTGGTGCTTGTGCAAGTGAGACACAACTCAGAGCTCTGTTATGGAAATTTTCCTCTGTGACAAATATGTTATGAATGACTTGTCTTGAAAACATGCCAGCTTGTAGGTGCTGCTATCACAACATTCAGTGACTTTAACTTACTGTGAGCGTTCCTGTGATAAATCATGGAAAACCTTGCTTGGGCTATCTTTAGTCACTGCACTCTTTCACTCTCACAAGTCACTCACGGCTCTAAAAATACAGTTTATATCATTGGATTCCTGGAATTCCTTCAGTTCTTACATTCTGGTTTAAGTGGCATTAAAGCTGKGCTGTGCAGTCCGGGGCTGCAGGCTGATGTTTCACTGTGGATTAGGTATCACCTGGGTTCAATACAGGGTTTGCAATATTTATTTGATTTGGATTCAAAGCCCATTTGAAAAATCTTCCTGTAGATACACCTCTTACCTGGCTATGTGGAACAAGGGCTAGATTTTGCCTGGGACTAGATAGTAATTTAATAACCATTCCAATATAGAATTAAACTAAAACACATGCTCACCACAAGAACTGAGTTGAGACCGTGGGGTTTTCTCCTCAAAACCTGGAGAGATCTGCTCTCTTCTGGGCTCTGCACTGTGATCTTGTGTTGACTTCTAGGTCACACATCTCTCTCTCTTCTTTTGGTTTCACTTACATGTCTTTCATAGTAGTTATTGATTCAGAAACACCAGAAACAAGAAAGTCTTGACCTCCCACCAGCCCCTCTGGATTTGATTACCAGCTCACCAGTGATGGATAGTCTGAGCGGAATTTAATGCTTTCTAATTTTCCTTGATAGGGTCTACGAAGCACGTTACTTCTTTTTTTATCCCAACTGGCAGCTCAACAAAGCCCAGCAATATAAAGCTCCATTTGTGTAATAAACTGTTGTACAATCTACTACTTATGAACACAGGCCCTGAAAATGTGCAACCTTTCTGCACATTACATTAAACACAAACCAGATGGGCACTGGAAAATCCTCCCCTTTGTTGCAGTGGGCTAAAGGGGCTGGTGGTCAGAAGGTCTGTTTCACTACACAAATAAACTGAAGAGTTTAACTGCGTTATTCTCCAAAATCAGCAATGGCAAACCCCTGTGGAAACATTATGAGCAGTTTGCAAACCCATTATTGGAGTGGTGTAGGCACAGGGGAGCCCTTCMTGGATCCCACCTGCAGTAGGCAGCCCATGACCCAAAAMCTTCACCTGCAGCCAGAGCTGGCWCCCAGACTGGGACCCAGAGCCTTCACCTGCAGCCAGACTGGGAGGCACAGCCTTCACCTGCAGCCTGAGCTGGCACCCAGACTGGGATCCAAAACCTTCACCTGCAGCCWGAGCTGGCACCCAGACCTGGAGCCACATGGGGGAAGGCAAAGGGGTGAAATCAATCTCTTCTTTAGAGGTTACCTGGGTCAGAGCTGGGCATTTAAACTCTGACAATCACTACAGAGAAATGGAGCCCTCCAGAGTGGGCTGAGCTCATACTGAGCAGTGTCTGAGGGACAGAAACCTCATCAGGTCAGACAGGATGTCTCACAGTTCCATCGTTCCATGAGTGAAATCCATCTCAGTCTCAGAGTCCCAGGACAGGGAATGAGGGAATTTACTGTCTCTGGGCTGTACCAAAGGACACCTCACTCTTCCCTTTGAGCACACCCACTGTGTCACTTCTGGAGGAGCTGCTTCACAGAGCCCCTTCATGTCCTGTGGTCCCTTTCCTTGTGACTGCAAATGTTATCACAAAGTTGATGATACACAAAAATGTTTCTGCAATCCATCTGGCCAGATTGGCACAGGGAGGGACACGTGGCCAAAGCCACATACAGAGCCTGCACCCTCACTGTGCAGGGAAATCATCATCAGGGAATGATGGTAAAGACAAGGTAAAGACAGTCCTGATGGAAAACAAGAGAAATGTTCTGCTGCTGTTCCCRGGACACAGCTTGCCCAGGTAAAGAACAGGTGAGCAGCACACTGGCATGGGAGGGGTGAACTGGGATGGCGTGAAAGCTGCTACCAGCTGAAGAAATTACCCTGGCTTTGGCCGGGGGGTACACTGGGCAGGCAGAGGTCAGAATTCCTGCTTGTTGTAGAGGTAACAATCCCCATTTCTATGCACGCAGTCCTGGGATTTTGTAGGCCCTGCCAAATGGGCTTTCTGCTTGCTCAAAGGTGATTTATTTTTACAAATTTAAATGAAATCCCCTCTGCCATTTTTGAATAATACTAGAGTTAAAAAGACTATTTTCCTATTTAAAAATATTCTAGCTCGACTGTTTTTATTAAATCAATGTTAAGTCAAATAAAGACAGCGGTTTGAAAGTTCAGGCTTGGGCAGGAGCTGGTCCTTGCTGAGGAGCTGTGCCCCTGACAGATGGATGTCTGTCTGTCTGTCTGTGGCCACTGAACCAGCACAGAGCACCAGCCCGGGGGTGGAAAGAGCAGGGAACGAAGGGAAGGTCCTGCCTGGCTGAGCTGTGCACAGCTGAACCCTTGAGAGGTGGGATGCCACAGGGCAGGAGGAGGATGGGGGGTGACACACCTTGCACTTGCTTCTCCTTGCCATGCCCTGGAAGATTCCTAAAGACAGCAGAGGGAAACTTCTTCCCTTTCACCCACCTCATTCCCAGGCATTGTGTCCTGCAGYGGCGTCATGGTGGATGGGGGCTCCCTGCTGTCCCCTCAGTGTGGGATGAAGGTGGGGGTGCCCTTCAGCAGGGTGGGCTCTGAGGAGACACTGATGCCTTGGTTTTTACCCCAAATCACTCCCAGCTAGTGACCCCCTRTGGAGGGGCTTGACAGCTGGCCTGCAAGCAGAGCTGAGTTCATAGAAGAAATGACAATTGATGATTTTTGAGTGTACCCATAGCAAGAGAGAAGACAAGGCTGTCAGCACAGAAACAGATTAGAAAAGACGCATGAAAATTTTTGCCAGCTAAACTACGTGCATAAGTAGATGTGTATATGTGCCTTTATATCATATATATTATATGCCTTTTGTAAGCTAAACTACATACATAAGTAGATGTGTATATGTGCCTTTATATGTGCCTTTTWAAATTTCTGTGAAACTTTTGCCAATTATATTGACGCTAATTACTTTGCACCAATGAATATAACAAGTTATTATATGTAATTGTGATGTAATAAGTTATTGTGATGTAATTAATGACTTAAGATCATGCTTTGYTAAGAGTATATAAGCTAGAGAACACGCAGAATAAAAAACTTTTTTCTTCTTGGACCATAAACATGTGTGTATGTCATGTCCAACCTAATGGTGACAACCCCGCACCAGGGGATGGGTAAAGGTCCTTGTGACACCCCACAGTGGCACTGAGGGGCACTGGAAGGCTCTGTCCTTGGCAGGGACAAACCTGCTGCGGGGCTCAGTGGAGGGCAGCCTGTGGGATGTCCCCTTCCCTCCTCACCCCCAGCCCATCAGGCTGCTCCAGCGGCCCTGCRGGAGCTGTCACACCACGCAATGGGACATCAAAGGCTGGCCCGGGTGCCACACGACGTGTGTGACACTCGGCAGGCGTGCCAGCCCCCGAGATGATGTGACATGAAGGGAGCCGGCTGTTCCCACTGGGGACCGCAGGAAGAGCCCAGCCCTGGGCTGGCTGAACGTGCTCAAGGCAGGGAAAGGCAGCAGAGCGAAGCCCTGGAGGGATGCCCAGACTGTGGGGGGCTCTTCTCACTTAGGCAGGGCAAACAGCCCAGTGTGGAGGGGCTGTGCCATGTCCTGGTGGCCACCAAGCCTGTGACACAGGGCCAGGTGCCAGGCAGGTGCTGGCACTGCTGCAGGGCTTATCTGCACATCTGCAGGGTGTGCTGGGAGMCTGTGGGCACCTGGAGCTGTCTCTTTCTTTGCCTTCCCATAACAAACACCGTGTGGAAAATGGATACAAAAAATAAAGATGTGAAAGCTACAGAGAAAATATGATTTTCTTGTATGTCACTGAAGAGTTTGTCTCTTTACAAGTTGTTACTGCATTATCTAAGGTACACTTTGATATCTGGGGCTGTGGGGAAGAGGAGTCCTCTGRTGTGACTGAGTCTGACTCTCTGTGTTTTACTCCAGCCCGACACCAGTACATTGCCATGATGACATCATTTGGATTATTTCTGATTTATAGCGATTGAGAAAAATTGGGTCCCGTACAATAATGCAAACAATCAAAGACACAAAGCAAAAATAGTGCCTTTGGGCTGCACTTTCACACTGCATGATGTTTTGAGGACTTAATGTTGAAAGCCTTAGAGTGCACAAAAGGAATTTTCTTCATTTCATATATTATACAGTTGCCTGAAAGAAATGGCAAACAACTCCTCAGGCTGAGCATGCTTTGCACAGGCTCATTTTGGGGTTTTTCTGTCCATCAGTTCTCTACCAACAGATCTCCACTGAAACTCAGAGCAGGATCTGCCATGGGGACCCGTGACCCCACAAAAGATCCTYGCAGAGGCCTGGGCCAAATTCTGCTCTCTCTCACATGAATCTGAAGCAATTTTGGTGAAGAACAGGTTTGTTGGAGCACCCGGTACTCGGTCAGAGCAGAGCAGTCTGTTGGGGCCTTGGCAAACCAAATACCCTTCCCATTTCTTCTCCACTGAACAACTTCACACCACACTAATTCCCCAGAAATTCCATTGGTGTGATCAGAACACCAATCTCTTCCTAAGAGGCTGAAATCCCACATTTCAGCCAAAATCCCACCAATCACTTGGATCACAAAGAACACGCCTCAGAGGTGACAACAGCATTTAAGTCTGTCCCAGAAACACTGAGATCAGGCCCCACTTCCATTAAACCTTAAATTTGTGCCCTCCATCTTGYTTCCATCCACAACATACTAAAAATCCCAAAAYCTCAATTTCTCACCAAGTGATACACCTATACAAWTCTCTATAATCCATTTCACACTTTKGTGGATTCTAGTCTGAGAAACTTTCTCCATGAATGAGGGTCAAAGTGAGTTTCTTTTTCATACTTCTTCTTCATTCTTCTTCTTGGGTTTGGGTGGTATTTTGTAATTGRGCAGAAAATCTGCATTGGGGGCTCTTTGGGATCAGTTATTGGGTTAAAAGGGAAAATAACCTACGTGTCAGTTCTTAATTGGATAGTTTAGTCTTAAAAGACCTCRTAACAAGAGATTGTTGGCCATTTTGTGCCTTGCTAATGAAAAGCTGCCAAACTCATGGTTGTGAGGCTGTTTTACTCATAAGAARTAATAAACACCTGAGTTCAAACATGAAYTACCATTTSAAATGCCTTCAATCCAGACCCAGAAAAACCAAYGACTGGTACCGCCAYAGYTGACGGCCTCGTTTCTTTCTAACAAGAGACGCCAACCCAGCCCAGATCCCATCTTGTTCTCAGCTCTTAATAAACAGTCTCACCCTTTTTAAAGTTCGACAGCCTCGTTTCTTTTAACAAGAGATGCCCACCCCGCCCGGATCCCATCTCCATGCTCATTTTTGCCACCTCCACGTGAGGAGCTCAACTCACCGTTCTTGCGCTCGGCGAAGGGCGGGGGCTGGAGCTTGGTGCCACCCCTCAGGTCACTGGCAGGCTTTTCCTTGGCTGCCTTCTCCTCCTCATTGCCAGTTCTGTGCTCCGAGCGCTCCTGCTTGGTCACACCATTCATCACCGGGCCTGCAGGGACCGTGCCAGGTTCTGGCTGCTCCACTTTGGGGGCTCAGGGAGAGGAGCAGGCACCAAATGGCCTCTGGAAGAGAAGAGGAACGGGTAAGCACAGATTGCCAAAGCAGTCTGGGAAACAGAATGAATGGAGGATGGCGCTTGTGAAGTGGTCAGGCCACTGACCACTAATGACTGACAGTTTGCATATGAAAACCATAGGGTTCCCTATTGCCTGCTTGATTCTCCTGCTCTGCTGGACACCTGGCTTTTTTTTTGGATGAATTTCCACCCATGGGCACAGAATATTTGCAGAAAGTTTGTCTTCAAAACACACAGCCCTGGGGAGCCCCCACAAGAGAACTCTTGAACTGTTAGAGATCCACGAATGAGAACAATCTTCCTTAACGCGACTCTGGTTTGCTGAGGAAACTGGAATAAATGACAGGAATAATTCCACACAACCAAGAGGAGGCTGTTAATTATGTGATACAGGCAGCAAATGAAAAGAGCAAACATCAGTCAGCTTTTACACCAGGAAGCGCAGAAACGCTCTGCAAATTATGTGCAAAACCTTTGACATCAAACTTATGATTAGCACCCACCAGAGCTAAAGGCTTTGTGAAGAATTCAACCACATTAGGTAGAAAATGTTGAGAGTKTTTGAAGGATGGAGGAATTGGTTTTTTACCACATTGTTCTAMTCCAAGGTTTATGCAGGGTTTGTGGTCAAATACATCACAAAAACTCTTAAAAGTTCTGCAAATTCAGGTTGTGCTTCTGCAGGTCTCAGTCCCATCTCAGCAGAAAGATGGGTGGAAAGGACCCAGCTTACACCAAACACGTTTGTGGGATGCAGGCAGATGGCCCAGGAGGGGCTGTGACACTGAGCACATCACAGGARAGCTGCAGGGACCATTTCAACAGATCATTGTCTGAAAAATCTCCAGATGCTGAGTGAAAGTGAATGCCTCTAAGAATCAGCACCAGCTCCTAATGAGTCCCATCAGGAAAGAGCTGAGGAGAGCTAAAAAAGGTCATTTGTAGAGAACGAGAATAGAAAAGTGTAAGATTGATTCAGTGATAAAATCTGATTTAATACAAAAAAGTTACCAATTTACTGTATAAGGAAGTAGGAGCCGTGCATTGCACATGATACCATCTCCTCCCCACTGTGAGCCAGGACCCTCACGCCCCTCTCTCCACCCTGCACCAGCAGGGAATTTGCCATCTGCTTTCTCACCCACCTCGCTGGCAGCCCCACCTGCTGCAGCTTTTCCTGTCCCAGCAGCTGCAGCTCAGCCCCGTGTCCGTCTGTCCTGSCTCACACTGAGTGTCACTGCTGGCACTCTCACACAGGGTGCCCGTGGGGAGGCTGCACTGCCCAGGAAGGAGGTCCTGGGGTGTCCTTGTCACATTTTCCCTTTGCAGGGACCACAAAGCTGTGCCCAGTGCAGCACTGGGGCAGGCTAGGTGTGCAGCCAGGGCTCAGAAACACAAAGCAGAGCCAGCCCTTGCCCCCAGCCCTTCCATTGTGCTGTGTGCTCCTCATCCCCCTCCTCACTGTGCCCTTTGCTCATCTCCTGAGCCCAAGGATTCCTGCCAAAGCCTGGCATGCTGCCACTGCCCATGCCAGCAGCCCTGCAGGCACCCAGGCAGGCCAGGCTGCATCCTTGAACAGAAATCCCAYCTGCCACATCTGCTTCAGCATTCCAGATCCCTTGAGGTCTCCTTTCCAGGGTGTGACTGCTGTGCCATGCCCCGTCCCCCTGCGGTGACCCACCCACTGCTGGCTGCAGGGCTGCACACCCACTTTGAGCCCCTGAACTCTTTATTTAATTCATCCCTGGCGTGGAGCATTCAATAAGTGTTTACATTGCTGTTTTAAAATGAACTTTTTTTTTTTTTYTAAACTTCTTGAAGTTGCTGATACGATGCATCTTTCCAGTGGGAACAGAGGGTGATGACAGGACAATCCAGCAAACTGCATCTGCTTACAAAAATGAGACTTTGTTCAACCCAACACTAAATCTTTGATAAATTAGCCAGGGCTTTGGTGACGTACATGTTGAACCAATATGACAGTTTTATATGGATTATGATTATTAATGCTTTTCAAAAATAGAGAGCGTGAGCCAGACATGCAGTGTCGAAGCTGCGGGACCACCAGCCGAGGCTGAAGTCTTTCAGGAAGGCTTCTGCAGGCTCTGTGTGCAATCCCTTTTTACTCTCAGAGCATATGCAACATTTTAATTTGCAGTGGGTGTGCTGGGGTCCCTGTGTCTGAGCCAGGAGGTCACAGTGTGACCCTCAGACACAGACTTCACAGCACACTCAAGCACCACTGGCTCAGTGCTGGGTTGTTTTTTTTTATTCTGGAGTGAAATTTGGCCTCAAAACATTCCTCATTGTTCCTCGTTTAGGCTGAACTGATTGTATTTACAAAGCTTAGACACAGTTTTGAGCCTCAGAGCACATCTCCCATCAACCACTGCTGCCAACACATCAGCTGCAAGGCTGTGCACAGCACAGGTCATTTCCATCTCTCYCTGCCTGTAAATTTGAAATTCCCCAAGCTGGACTATCATGGTACATCATGGGGACTTCTTTCAGACACTGGGGATCCTCTGGAGAATGTGCCTGCTTTGGAAGGAGCATGGATGAGGTTCAGACTTGGGAGACACAGTCTTGAACTGTACCAASGGAAATATCAGTTGGGTATCAGGAAAAAAATGTTTTACAGAAAGGATGATAAAGTTCTGGAATGTTCTGCCCAGGGAGGKGGTGGAGTCCCCAYCCCTGGGGGTGTTTAACAAAGCCTGGATGTGGCACTGGGGGCCAGGTTTTAGTTGAGGTGTTGGGGCTGGGTTGGACTCGGTGATCTTTGAGGTCTCTTCTGACCCAGTGATTTTGTGAATTCTATTAATTCTGTGATTCTGTGCATTCTGTGCATTCTGTGAATTCTGTGCATTCTGTGAATTCTGTGATTCTGTGAATTCTGTGCATTCTGTGATTCTGTGAATTCTCTGATTCTGTGAATTCTGTGAATTCTGTGCATTCTGTGAATTCTGTGAATTCTCTGATTCTGTGAATTCTCTGATTCTGTGCATTCTGTGAATTCTGTGCATTATGTGATTCTGTGCATTCTGTGATTCTGTGAATTCTGTGATTCTGTGAATTCTGTGATTCTGTGGTTGTGTGGATTCTGTGGTTGTGTGGATTCTGTGAATTCTCTGACTTGTTTCCCCCTTTTCTCACCGAGGCCCAGGTGGGATTTGGTTGATTCTGCCAAAGTGGTGAATTTTAACAAAGACAAATGCCAGGCTGCACTGGGCTGGGGCAGTGCTGGGTGGAAGGACAGGCTGGGGAGGGAGAGGCTGGAGAGCAGCTGTGGAAAGGGACTGGGAGTGCTGGTCTGTGGCCAGCTGGGTCTGTCCCCTGTCCCCCAGGCAGCCAGTGCAGTGCCCACAGACACCACAGACTCTTTGGAGCCTGTCCTGCTAGGGCAGATAATTGGATAATTCAAAAATATTTTTTATTTTTTAACGTTTTTAACTTTTTCTTAAGGAAAAATGAAGTGAACCATTGAAATGAAAAATTATTTTTAGAAGTGGGGAAAAACTTTATCTCCCTGAGAAACAATTTTGGCTTCAGCAGCTCATCTTCCAGAAAACTTAATTTTTTGGCTGGAAAATTCCTAAACTGATTCACTGTTCAGGTCTTAGCAATCCCCTTCACACCTCCACATGTCCACATGTCAAGCAAGTTCCTTGATCACATTTTTTTTCTAAGTTTCCAGGAGTGAGCTTCCTGCCAAGGTGTRTACCAGAAATAGCAGAGCTGGGATCTGCCACTCCCTGGAGCTAAACCAGGATCTCTTGAGCCTTCCTCTGGGATCTGACACAGGGACAGACACTGCTGCCTCTGCTCAGTGCCACTGCTGTCCCACAAATGCACCTTAGAAACCCCAAAAGGAAAGGAGAGCAGGAGATGGAGCATCTACAGCACTGGACTGAGAGCCCTGGCTGCTGCCTGTGCAGGATTGGAAACAGCACTTTGAGGTGCGCCTGGCTTCTGACTTTAGAAACATCTTTATAGGAATGTGCCCCTTGCTGATGGAGTGAYCAAACTGTCCTTTGGCCCCTTMAAAWGGAAATAAACCCRGARGTTTCTCTCCTYRATTAGGTGAAAASACATCTCATAAAACCTGGGGGACTTCACCTCAAACTTAAGGATGGCCAACTGGGCAGGAGCCAAAAAGTTGCACCTGAACAATTTACTAGAAAAAGAAGTGAACAAAGAARCTAATTGCTTTTTGTGAGGTGTTTTACCAGGAGCAAGGMCCTCYTGCAMCTGGYTCAGTTKTTCTCTGTTTGTYATTTTGCCTTTTATTAAAACCTTTTTGTTTCCAACACTGCCACAGAAGCCATCCTGCTGATTTTATGCTTTCTAAGGCAGCTGACCTATCTCAGGTGTGAAATAGATCTCCAAGAGCTGATGAGACCTGGCTGGAGGAGGCTCCCATTGCTCATCTTCAGGAATGGCACTTGGATGAGGCTGGGCCCTGCCTGGGTTATGGTGATGCAGCTTTGATGSTCTGCACTGTTCTCCTGCCCAGCATCTCACCTTCCACCTTCTCACCTTTCCCCTGTGCCCCTCCTGCGGGCACCCAGGTGGGAATGGGCACAGCCTGCACTTCTCCACACCTGAGCCACCAAATCTGCCCCTGTTCTGCTGTTTGCAAAGTTTGTGTTCACTTCTACTGCAAGTAAATACATTTGGCTTYAATGCATCTGCAGCTCCTCTTAAGCAATTGTGACCCACCATAAAACTTTAAATACACAAAGAGAAGAACCAGGAGAGAGATGTCCAGAGATGCAGTCCAGCCTTATCAAATTCTTCACGTGTTTGTTGTGCTGTGTTTGTGTTCCTGGGCTCCTGCTTGCAGGAATGTGGCTGATAAAGCCATCTCACTAAACATGGCCTTGGTGTGTTTCAGGCAGTGAGAGTGGCTCTGGATTCCTGGGGGCAAACACCCCGTGAACATTTTGCACATTTCCAGTGGCTTGCTGCAAATGCTGATCGAGTCCTGCTGCGCCCAGGCTCTGCAGGAATCCTGTCTGGTCGTCCTGAGAGGTTTGGCAAGGCACAAGGCAGCTCTGAGCACTTGCCYTACGCCGAGAACAAGAGGTCTTCTCTCCTCTGAGACCTCCCTGGGCTGCCAGGGCACGCTCCACTGCTATTATCTCATGGTTTGCCTTGCAGACCACGTCCCTGTGGGATGAYTCCCCTCCCTGAACCTCCTGCTCCTCCTCAGGGATGCAGAAAGGCCCATCCTGTGAGGCCATGGAGCCCTCAGGCCATTTCCCACAGATCTGCACATTCCTCCCATGCCCTGGAGAAGTGACCTGCTCACACTTCAGCTCCAGAGAGGAGCTGCAGGGCAGGGGAGTGTGGATGCAGCAGCCTGGTCAGAAAGTGAGAAAACTGATTTAGTTTTCTCACAGTGGACTTGTGAGACTTTTTAGAGACTTGTAGAGAATACTAATATATATTACTCTCTATATATACTAAGATACTTATATAGTTAGTATGGTATACTAACTATACTTGTTAATATAAACAGCCTGTCGGTGGTGTTTTCCTGTTGAGTTTGTGAGGGTCCCCAGGATGAGGTGAGAGATGAGAATCTGACTCCATGTTCTCAGAGGGCTGATGCATTATATTAT
>JACDOX010000708.1:17046-28945 GCA_014549065.1 Cardinalis cardinalis
TTTTTTTTCATAGAAAGAAGTTTTAAGTAGAGGAATAGTGATCAGGAACTCAGTTATTACTTCAGATCCTCCCAAGGCCTACCCGTCTGTCAGTACTCAAATGGGCTGAAAATCCATGACAAAATCAAGCTGTTTTGAAAAGGACTGATTTCTACTTCATTTTTTTTCCATAGAAAGAAGTTTTAAGTAGAGGAATAGTGATCAGGAACTCAGTTATTACTCCAGATCCTCCCAAGGCCTACCTCTCTGTCAGTGCTCAAATGGGCTGAAAACACCCAGGACAAAACCAGACTGACAAATTGTGCAGTTCTAAAATAACTGATCTTCAGGTAAACGACTCAAGAACTGATTCCCTGCTTGTGCATCCGAGCCCACAGCACATCTGCTGGCCCTTCCCAGCACAAAGACTGCCTCCTGCTGCCCCATGAGCATGGTGGGAGCTCTGCAAGGTGATTTGTTATGGTCTGGCAGCACCCAGGAGATAATGTGGGGAATTCCTGCCATGTACAGCACTGCAGGTGGGGTGCATGGGATGGAGAAAGAAGACAAACAGAAAATTTTGGAGAAAAGAGGGCTCTGGAGGGCTCCAGGACAGCCAGAGAGGGATTTGGGACAAGGGATGGAGAGACAGGACAAGRGAAATGGCTTYAAGCTGAAGGAGRGTAAATATARATTAAATACAKGGACAGRTATGTGGGGTGGTGTGAGGCTCTTGAGGCCCTGGCACAGGTTGCCCAGAGAAGCTCTGGCTGCCCCTGGATCACTGGAAATGTCCCGGGCCAGGCTGGACAGGGCTTGGTGTGGTGGTTTTGCACTACACCACAGCACCCGGAGCACCCTGGGACAGTGGAAGGYGTCCCTGCCATGGCAGGGGTGGMWATGGATGGGCTTTGAGGTCCCTTCCAACACAAACCATTCTGTAATTCTATTATTCTGTGATTAGGAGCATTCAAGGATTGCAGCTCTTGGGCTACCTGGCATTTGCCACCAGTCCTTAGCCCAGCTTTGGTGTCCAGGGTTATTTCTGTGGTGCTAAAAATACTGTTAGAACTTTACTGGACAACACGTGCAGATAGTTCTGAGCTAGATAAAACATTTTATGAATCTGGACCGTACTTGTAGTTTTTAAAGTAATCTTAAAATAAACTTAAAAATCTTAAAATAAGCAGTAACGTTCTAAGCATGCTGAAAAGGCTCAAAAAGCAGTTATCAGCCTCAGATTTGTTCTTGCTGCTGGTTCTGTTTGCAGAACTGYTTTCAGGCTAATCTGCTGAATTTCCCAGGTCTGACTCATGACTGCTGGGGCTGGTGGGGCTTGGATCACACAAGGTCCAGGTCCTGCACACCTGGGGACAGCCCTGCTCCAGCAGCCTTGGCAGAATGGAGCTTCTGGGAGAAACTGCACTTTTTCTCTAAATTATGATTTGGTTTGATTCAGTTTAATTTATAAACCCTTTACAATGAGCTGTTTCTGCTGGCGGCAGTGCAACCTGGGCTGGATACAGAGGACCAACCAGGGCTGTTTTCAGAGTTTGGTTTAAATCCAGCCAGCCCCAACCAAAAACTTGTGGTTTTCAGCTTTCCCAGTGGGGTGGGAATCCCTGGAAATGACCCTGCTACTGTCAGCATCACTGCTGCCATTAACACTGGCACTGCTCTCACACCAAATCATGGCTCTGGCAGGTACAAAATGAGGAGGTTTCTCATCCCAATGAAGTGTGGGGGATTCTTGAGGCCAGGCCCTACAGGCTTGCCCATCCTGCTCTGAGATACTGGAGTTCAYGGGCACAAATATCCAAAAATTCCAGGCTGGGCTTTCTCATAGCACTGCATTGGACTCAGGAAAAAATCTGCTTTTGTGGGCCCATCAGCCTGGTCCACAGCAGAAAGGGGATCCTGTCTCTTGCAAGGCTGTTTTGCTTAYGAGGGGCCTGAGAAGAGAGCCCAGGTGAGGTCCCACAGGTCTGTGCTGGGCAGGGCAGACCTGTCCCAGCCCCAGCTCCGCTTTTCCTGCTCACGTGGAATTACCCAGCTCTGGGTTTTTCAGCAGTGGAGCCCAGCTCTGAGTTCAGGCCCTTCCTGCTCGTGGGTGATGGCTCTGTGCTCACCAGACCGGTTGAGCTGTTGCTGGTCACCCCAAAGGGGTTTTCTTGCACCCCTACCAGAGCGGCCTCCCCCATTTCTGCAGCAAAACACTGGCTCTTCTTGCAGGTCACACTGATGACCTCAGTTATGGCTGCAGCATTAAACTGTGCCCTGATTTTGCAGCATTTGTGGTTGGGCCTGATCTTTGTCTCCCTTATTCTGTTACATTTCAGAAATGCAATAAACAAAATCTTTCTGAAAGAGAGCAAACATGGCAGAGATCTGAACTGGAAAATGAGCACAGACTGGAGCCATGCCTTTTCCTCAGATGCCAGAGGAGGAGAAGGACCAAAGGGCACAGGGACAAGCACCATCAGTAAAGGATGAGGGTGCTCTCACACGGGACAGGAGCAGAGGCAGGAGCAGCTCCCCAGCCTCAGATGGTCCTGCTGCCCAGCATGGGGGCCTTGCCAGCTGGAGTTGGCACAGGGAGCAGTCAGTGGGTGGGAAAGGCCACAGACTGACCCAGCAGGGCTTTGGGAAAGGTCCCAGSCTGCTGGCAGGGGATTTGTGCCCACAGGGTGTGTTCCTGCTGCAGCAGGGACTAACCTGAGCCAGACTGTGGGGCAGTGGTGCCACGTCACCCCTCCAGCCCTGTGCCTCTGAACCCTGAATAAAAACATATCTGGTGACAGGGGTCGTGTCCAGCTCTGCCCAGTGCCTCTGAACCCTGAATAAAAACATATCTGGTGACAGGGGTCGTGTCCAGCTCTGCATTTCAAGCTGGGGACCTACAGCCTCTCTCCCTTTGGGTACCCCAGAAAACAAGGGACCAGGACACGAGGAGCAGCTGCTGCTCTCTGTAGAGCCTGTCCCCCCCTTTCTCAGATGTAGCTGCTCTTGGCCAGACCTCTGCCTCTTGCCCTWGACACAGGCAGCAGATGGACAGGGCAGAAAAGCCCAGGGATAAGTGGGAGAGACCAAGGCAGAGGTGTGGTGGCATCCTGTGCCAGCCACTGCCACAGCACACCAGGTAAGGACTTCTGATAGGAACCCCTCTGAGAGAAACCAGTGCCCAGCCTGTCTGCTTGTGTCCACTGATGACCTWAAAATACACTTTAATGTGGAGAAGACTTAATAGAAGGTGCCCTGGCAGCTGCAAAGGGAGTGAGAGGTGAGAATGTGCAGTTCAGATCTGCTCCACAGCACTTTGCTCCAAAGCCATTCCTTCTCCACTAAGCCCACAGAGGTCAGMAGTGCTGGGAGCAGGGCTCTGACTGCAGGGCACACCTGGACTGGACCTGTGCTGTGACAGGATTCCCTCACATGGATCAGCATGGAGCCCTACACAGTTCTCCAGAGCAGTCCATTTCCTGAAAAATGCATTGTTGTAACTACCCTCACCATCCTCACAGGGAAGAATTTCTTCCTAACAGCCAATCTAAACCTATTCTTAGTCAGTTCAATGTCATTTCTCCTTGTCCTGCCACTCCAGGCCCTTGTGAACAGTCTCCCTCCATCTCCCTTGCAGCTCCTCAGGCATTGAAAGGCCACAATTAGGTCACCCCAAAGCTTCTCTTCTCCAGGCCCAACAGCCCCAATAGTCTAAGGCTGCAGTTAAACATCCACCTGTTCTCCTTGCACCCACAGGACTGCTAAAAGTGAAACTCCTGGCTGCACCCAGCTGAGCACCCACTTCATCCTATGACAGAAGGAAAAGGGGCCCTGACAGTGCAGCCAAGAGCAAAAGGCTCCAAGGGCAAGGAGACTCTGACTGTGGGCAAGGTGCTCACACAGGAGTGCTCTGACAGCAGCAGCAGATCCAGGTCCCAGCTCCAGCCAAAATGCTATGGAAAGCAGCAAGCTCCTCTCTCCATCCCAAAATCCAAGGCTGCACCAGGAGGAAAGAAAATGTGTGGTTCCTTCAGGCACCCCAGAGCTTGGGATGATAAACCATAGAGCAATAAAGAGTATCAAGAACTAAAGAACCTCATTTTTAAAACATGCTTCCAGAGACACAAACAAATGAACATCCACTTCATCCCATACAAGAAGGAAAAAGGCACGTGGTGCTGATAGTGCAGCCCAGAGCAAAAGGCTCCAGGGGCAAGGAGGAGCTGACTGTGGGCAAGGTGCTCACACAGGAGTGCTCTGACAGCAGCAGCAGGCCCAGATCCCATCCCCAGCCAAGGTGCTATGAAAGGAGGCTCCTCTCTCCATCCCAAAATCCAAGGCTGCACCAGGAGAAAAGAAAACGTGTGGTTCCTTTAGGGAACTCAGAGCTTGGGATGATGATAGACCATAGAGCAATAAAGAGTATCAAGAACTAAAGAACCTCATTTTTAAAACATGCTTCCAGAGACACAAACAAAGGAAACATTCAAGGCCCATTATCCCATGACTCAATTTTTCACTCCAGGATCATTTCTGTCTTRTCATGAAATCCCTTCCATTAACTTATCAAGCTCCATCTACAAACAGCCCAGGCTCCCTGCCCCTGCTTTCCGCTTGGGAAGGCTGCTCAAGAACRTTGCTCTCCTACTGGCTGGAAATTTTAATATATCCTGCAGCCTCCATTTATCTGYAAAATCACCCAGACTCAAAGCAGCAGGCCTGTGACCAAAAAGGGCCATGTTAGGTAAGTACAGGTGGGGTTGCTGCARGAGGCAAGGCTTGGCATTAACTGGCACTCCAGGTCCAGTTGCAAATTTCTATTTTTTTTGCAGGGACCCTCGTGGAAGGAAGGAATGATGAATCTGACTCCATGTTCTCAGAAGGCTAATTTATTATTTTATGATACTATATTATATTAAAGAATACAATACCAAATTAAACTAAAGAATACAGAAAGGATACATAGAGAAGGATAAAAAGATAATAATGAAAACTCGTGACTCTCTCCAGGGTCCCAACACAGCTTGGCCCTGATTGGCCAAAGAGTCAAAATAATTCACAGCAGAATCCAATGAAACAATCACCTGTGGGTAAACAATCYCCAAACACATTCCAAAGGAGCAAAACAGAGGAGAAGCAAATGAGATGATTATTGTTTTCCTTTTCTCTGAGGCTTCTCAGCTTCCCAGGAGAGAAATCCTGGGGGAAGGGATTTTTCCAGAAAATATGAATGTGACAAATCTCATGACTGGTCCCTCTTATTTCACTAACCATGAGCCACAACAGCCAAGAAATCATTCCCTGGCTGTGTGGGCAACGAGCAGGGACAGAGTAAAGCTGCACAGGAGTTACAGGTCTCTTTTTCCTGAGTAGCATTGGTGACAGAAAGAGAAGATAATCACTGTCCCCCAGATGTGCAAGGCCCAGTACCCAGATTCCTGGTGGAATATCCTTTCTGGAGRAGCTGAGCCTGGAAAGGACACACAGGATGTGGTGAAGTGTCTCCATTGCTGGTTTTGCCAGTCTGGGGTGTGGCACAGTGGAGAGTGTCGCTGTTATATTTTCTGGGAAAATCCCTTCACCAGGATTTCTCTCCTGGGGAGCTGAGAACTCTCAGAGAAAAAGGAAAACAATATTATCTCATTTGCTTCTCCTGTGTTTTGCTGTTTTAGAACGTGGTTTGGAGATTGTTTATCCAACAAGTGATTGTTTCATTGGTTTCGTCTATTTTTTTTTTTACTTATTAGCCAATCAAGGGCCAAACTGTGTCAGACTCTAGAAAAAAAGTCACAAGTTTTCGTTAGTATTTTTCTAGCCTTCTTTCTGTATCYTTTCTGTATTCTTTAGTATAGTTTAGTATAGTATTCATTTGTATAATATAGATCATAAAATAATAAATTAACCTTCTGAAAAACACAGAGTCAAATTCATCATTCTTTCCTTCCAACGACAAGAATCCCAGAAAATACAGCAGGAGAGCAGGCAGGGAGGAGGAAGAGGGATCAGGGAAGGATGGAGATTTGTGGTCTGGCTGAGACTCAAGGTGCTCACCAAATGTTGCAAGGCTTCGAGGAGCTCTGTGGCCCCACTGCAGGTCCCTGCTGCCAAAGGACATTCCTCTGAGCTACTTGCTAAATAATAGAATCTAAATTTCCTCCTTCTTGTGGCAGAGTTAAAAAAACCAATAACATTAACCAAATTATACCCTGGTCTAAACAAAGGAGGGCCAAGGCTGCCAATTTCACAATTATCCCAAATGGGACTTAATATGACACAGATAAATACTTTGCAATTATCCAATGGAACAAGGCTGCCCTGGGGGAAATGGAGAACAATATCTTACAGGGGCCAGGGGATTCAGGAGTCACACTCCACTGCTCTGCTGGGGTGCACACATGGCAGGGGAGGGGGGCAGCAGGGGGAGAGCCCATTCTCACCCATCCTCACCATCCTCACCCATCTTCACCCATCCTCGCCCATCCTCACCCATCCTCGCCCATCCTCACCCATCCTCACCCATCCTCACCCATTCTGACCCATCCTCACCCATCCTTGCCCATCCTCACTCATCCTCGCCCATCTTCACCCATCCTCGCCCATCCTCACCCATCCTCGCCCATCCCCACCCATTCTCATCCATCCTCACCCATCTTCACCATCCTCACTCATCCTCACCCATTCTCACCCATCCTCGCCCATTATCTCCCATCCTCGCCCATTCTGACCCATCCTCACTCATCCTCGCCCATCCTCACCCATCCTCGCCCATCTTCACCCATCCTCGCCCATCTTCACCCATCCTCGCCCATCCTCACCCATCCCCACCCATCCTCGCTCATCCTCACCATCCTCGCCCATCCTCACCCATCCCCACCCATTCTCACCCATCCTCACCATCCTCACCCATCCTCACCCATTCTCACCCATCCTCACAATCCTCACCCATCCTCACCCATCCCCACCCATTCTCATCCATCCTCGCCCATTCTCTCCCATCCTCACCCATCCTCACCCATCCCCACCCATCGTCACCCATCCCCATGTGCTGGGAGTGCTTTTCTGGCAGGGGACAGGAGGGTCACTGAGGGTGTTGAATTTTCTCCTGCCAAGGAAGAACATTCAGGGCCAGGGGCTGCTGCAGTGTGTCAGTGCTGCCCTCCCCAGCACAGCTGCAGGACAGGGTGATCTCTGTCCCAGGGCAAGCTGCTCCAGGTGCGATGCTCACCTTGCTGCCCACAGCTCTGGATCAGGGTGGGGTACCCACAGCAGGAGGGCACACAGGTCCTCTTGTGCTGCCATCAGCTCCAGGGGTGTGCACATGGCTCATCCCACTCCCTGCACAGCTGAACCCCCTTAACCAGCTGGGAACGTCTACAGGGAAATCTGTCATCCCAAACCCCCCCTCTGCCTGTCCTGCACCAGCTCAGAGCACCCACAGCCCCTTCCAAGCACATGGACAGCTGGGACAGGGAGGCACAACCTTCCCAAATGTCCCAGTCACCTTCCTGAGCAGCCTTTCTTTCCCTGGGACAATCTGCAGGGCAAAGCCAGGCTGGTTCTTTGGGCTTTTCCTGTGTCCTGACCTCACCCCAGCTCCTGGCTGCAGAGGTTCTGGCTGCTGTCCTGAGGCCAAGGGTGCTGGGACAGGTACAACAAGTGCTGAGGGCAAGCTGGGACTGTGCTGGGGGATTCTTTTGCATTATTTAGTGCCCCCCAAAGTCACACATGTCCTGCTCAGGGCATGTTTCTCCCTGCCACAAGTGGAACTAGGGTTGGGTGCAGAGAACTGAAGAGTGAGCAGGGCTGAGAGGAACACATGATCCACTCAAATCCTTCTGAGCCAGAACCTGGGATGGAGTTTTGAAGTCTCCAGCCTCTAGCTCATGTTGTCAGGGATTTCTGTGCCCCYTGATCTTAGGTAACACCCACACATGGCTCCTGACCCCAAGGAACTCAGCAATGTGCTGCAGAGTGAAGCAGAGAATGGTGTACACAGGGACAGGCAGTGGGGCACTGAAAAGGCAAGGAGGAAAAAGGCAATAAAGAAAAGAGATGAATCCATCCCTCTGGTCACCACCTCACACAGTCCCTCAGCTGGAGAAGAAGGCAGACACCCTGAACCTCTGCTCCAAGGATGCTGCTCTGTGGCACTGCCACCTGCACCTGGCCCCAGGTGTGCCAGAGCTGCCTGTGCTGTGCAGGAGCTGCTGGGCAGCCTCTGTGCCAGCCCAAGGTGGTTCTCCAGCAGAATTAGGGACAGATATTGAGGGATGAGCCTGGGGCTGCTCAGTGGAAACTCCATTGATTACTCTGTGCTGTACCTTCCCGACATCATGAACACCTCAGCCCCTGGGGAAAATCTGGGTTCTATCAGCTCTTATAAGCAAGTGTTTCGAAAGGTTTACAGAAAAGTAAAGTAAACAGAGCTCTGAGTAACAAAAGAGCCCCGTTTATGCATTCTTTGATTCACTGTAAAGGATGGTGTAAACTGACTTTTTAACCAAGCATTAGGCAAGATTTGGGCCCCCGCCATTATATAATAAACAGTGACATGGCTATATTAAAATATTTACTTAATGCACTGAAGTGACTTATAGTATGAGTGGCTACTCAATAGGATGGCCTAAGTGTTAAGGCGTCAGGTGCCATCGCCTGTATAAATATTCTGTGTGCACTTGTTTATAGGAAAACCCCATCTGGATTTGGCTAAAACAGCAGACACCCTGCTGACCCCAGTTTTTGCTATTGGAAAATATAACACAAGTGTTCACTCATCTAGAATAACAGCGGTGGTTAAGTGCCAGCTGACAGACAGAAGGGTATTGGCTTTTCTCAATAGACAGCAGGCTGGGTGCTGTGAAGGGGCTGCACAGCAGCAGCTCCCCAAGATTTACAGCATCCTGYGGCCAGCAGTGAGGGCTCTGCCTGCCTGCTCCCAGCCCTGGGCAGACAGGGGACATTGGGATGTCTGGGTGTGCACAAAAAGGCTCAGACACCCCCAAACCCTGCTGAAACACCCAGGCGGGCTGTGCCACTCTGGGAGCTGACAAAGGATCTGGATTATCCCTCATATCTGGATCCTTTTTCCCTGATAAAATCTTGCCCCTGCCTTGCTCTCAGGGGTTGCTGCCAGGAGCTSTGAGATGGCACCAGTTCCTCAAATGATCTAGACAAGTCCAGCAGAATTTCAGCAGACCCAGCTGAGGTGAAAATAAGTGGATTTCATTTATGTAAGCACTCTCACACTGATTCTTCTCTTATTCAATCCACATTTCTCCCCCTTTGTAGTCAGTTAATTGCATTAATCACTTCATTAAAGTTAATCACTCTAGGAGCAGTTGAAGCAGAGAAAGCATCGAATTCTTCAGCCCCACCATTCCCTCTGTTATTGATTTTCCTTCTGGACTGAGCAGCACTCGCTTTTGTTGACCTGCCCAGCATCTTTTTTTTAACYAGGCGGAAACTGCAGCTGGGCAAGCTTGCACCTGACCAGGGGAAAGCAGGGAAAGCCCTGGCCAAGTGCAGTGGGTGTCTGTGATGATGAGCAGCATCCCCTCATCCACCTCTTCCCCATTGCCCCAAGGTCTGGGTGCTGCTCCTGTGGCTCTGCTCACCCTCWCTGCATTGCAGAGGGCTGGAAGTTGTAAAAGGTTCCCAGAACTGGAGCCTGCAGCTCTTCCAGGTTCGTTTTTCCCTCTGTACCCACATTTCCCTGACTCCCAGCCTGTAACCAAATAATAGCCTGATCACAGTCCCTCCTTTACCAGGAGCATTTCAGCGTTGTACTGAACAGAATAACAACTGGTATTGTTATTCTGTTCAATGACACTAAAACAAAACCCAAACAAGGCCAGTAGGAGTGAAGATGGTGCTCCCTTCTCCCAGGAGCTTCTCTCCATCTGAGGTGGATGTGAAACTGCTTCTCAGGAGGCTCCTCACACCTCCTGAGCCTCYTGCCTTCTCCCAGGAGCTGTTCCCTGCTGCCTCCCTCACTCTGAAATRTTCCTGGTGGGCTTTCTGAAGGCAAGGTGATCTCAGCCTCTCCCACTCTGGCTGTGTGGGCTGGTACAGCCAGGCTGTGCCATCCTGATGTGCAGGGAGCTGTCCCATCCCTTGGGGACAACAGGAATCAGAGCATTATTGGTTTTTCTGGGTCTGGATTGAAGGCACTTGAGATGGTAATTCATGTTGGGACTCAGGGACTATTATTTCTTATCAGTGAAACAGCCTCACAACCATGAGTTCTGCAGCAAGGCACAACATGGCCAACAATCTCTTGGTACAAGAGCTTTTAAGACTAAACTATCCAATTAAGAGCTGACACCTGAATTATTTTCCCTTTTAATCCAATAACTGATCCCACAGAGCCCCCAGTGGGGACTTTTCTGCCCAATTACAAAATGCCACCCAAACCCATGGAGAAGGAGGAAGAAGCAGCATGAAGAAGAAACCCAGGATGACACCCTGTGCCCTCCATCTTGCTGCCATCCACAACACACTGAAAATCCCAAACCCTCAATTTCTCACCAGGTGNAAACAGCCTCACAACCATGAGTTCTGCAGCAAGGCACAACATGGCCAACAATCTCTTGGTACAAGAGCTTTTAAGACTAAACTATCCAATTAAGAACTGACACCTGAATTATTTTCCCTTTTAACCCAATAACTGATCCCACAGAGCTGCAATGGGGACTTTTCTGCCCAATTACAAAATGCCACCCAAACCCATGGGGAAGGAGGAAGAAGCATGAAGAAGAAACCCAGGATGACACCCTGTGCCCTCCATCTTGCTGCCATCCACAACACACTGAAAATCCCAAACCCTCAATTTCTCACCAGGTGATCCACCTACACTGCTCTCTATAATCTATTGCACACTTTGGTGGGTTCCAGTCTATTCTGGAGTTTAGGAAACTTTCTCCATGGATGAGGGTCAGAGTCAGTGCTGCCCAGGGGCTCAGGGCACCCCAGAGCAGACTCAGAAATATTCCCTGTGGTGCCCTGGCTTTCCACAGATGGCAGGTAGCCATGGAGGGGGCTCAGGGCACCCCAGAACAGACAGAAAATATTCCCTGTGGTGCCCTGGGTTTCCACATCACATCTGCTCCCTGCTTGGACCTAAAGACACCCACTAAGGATGGGCCCTGAGGCTGGAGATGGAATCCACCCAGCACACAGACTGGATGAGGGTCAGGAGGGTGGGAAGCACAGACATTGTGCAACATTTTGGTGCAGAACTGCAGCACTTCCACCGCTGCAGGCATCACACAGGACCGTCCAAGCTGGGTGTGATGGCCTTGAGGCCAAGACTGGAGCTCRTGGAAGCGGTGGGAAAGGTTGAGCCGCTGGGAGGACTGACATATAAGGGAAGGCTGAGCGTGAGTGCTGTGGGCAGTGGAGCACAGCGAGCCCCTCATTAGTGCTGCCCTGTGCCTCCCGTGAGAGCCCTGCCTGGGAAGGGAGCAGYGATAGCGCTGGCTGAAACGCTGACAAAACAGCCTAACAAGATTTTCTGCAAATGTTTTTGTGGAAATAAAAAACAGAAGCAGAAAACAAACATCTGCTAATAGCGGAGTTTTGGTGTTTAGAAGCAAATAAGATTTTTTTATTAGTGTTGGGTTGGTTTGTTTTTTTTTAGCGAGCTATCAGCTTMGCCAGGAATCAAATGTCAGGGTTAAGTTTTCCTAGAATTGCTAATATCTCAGCAAAATCAGCTCAGCTCCTTCTAAACAGGAGTGGAGAACAGCTGACACCTCTCACCTGTTCACCTCTGGAAGCTGGAGGAGGAAACTGCTGTTTGTCTGAGAGCCTGGGGAGCCAAGGGCCTCCTGCAGGTCACCTCAATGCCAGCCACATCTGGGTGAGCTGGAAATCACCAAGCACGAGAAAACCTCTGTGCCAGCCACATCTGGGTGAGCTG
>JACDOX010000708.1:30277-45235 GCA_014549065.1 Cardinalis cardinalis
TATTCACACAATAACCGAGTTCCTCTCTGTGCTCAGGGTGTGGGTGTCACAGCTGGAACAGCCTCTTGCAGCCTCCAGTGCATTCAGTCACCTTTTTCCCTTTCTGCCTCTCACCAGCATCACTCACTCTCACACCAGCCCTACCCATTCCCATWTTGTTTTACTGCTGTCCCCACTGGGCTCCTGAGCCCATTTCCACCCCAGGATCCTTCTCCTTTGCCCTCCACAGTCTGRGTTGTTTCCCAGGACCCTCACATCCATTTTGTGCTCCTGCCCTGAGCCTGTCCCCAGCAGGGCTCACAGAASAAGCCACAGAGCAGAGCTGCAGCGTGGCCAAGCAGACAAATGCCTGCAAGGTTTTAGGTGCTACACTCCAGCTAGCTCCCATTGAGGCTGTGTGAACCAGGGCTTTTCAAACACTTTTAATGTTCCCAAATTTGGGCATCTTTTCTCTAGGATAGCAGGAGGCACATCCTGACATACACACCAACCACCTCTGCCAAATGTCATGTGCAGCTCCACAGCCTGCATGGGCTGGGGCTTCTCAACATGAAAGTTGTAAGAATTTTGGAAAAAATGGGAAAAACCAACTGGTTTTCTCTAATCTCCCTCTCTGATGCATCTCCACTGGTTTCAGTGTGATGTTATAAACAAATCCAGGACAAGACAGATCCATGGCATGGGGACTCCTGGTCCTGGGCATTCATCAAAGTTATTGACAAATGGAAAGAGGCCCTTGAGATGAGAAGTGTTGAGTGACCTGAACCACAAAGATTATTTCTCACTTGCTTGTCATTAACAACAAGCCCCACTTCAATCTTGAATGTTAAATTCAATTTATAATTGCCCTAGACTCACATTTGGTTTACTTCAGAGGTACCAGTCGTTTTGAAAAGGGTGATGCTGATGCCAAAACCCAGGACATTTTGTGTAAGATGAGATCAGAGGAATTAAAGCTGTCAAAACACAGTTCTGTGAAGTGCCATTGAGAGCACACTTGGTGTGCCCAGGTCAGCCCTGCGCCCAGAGCTGTGTTTGCCAGCCCTCTGCCCATCCTGGGATGATCCTTCTTTCCTGGAAAGCTCCTCCATCTTCCAGCTGGAGTTTGTCCTGATAGTCAGAATAACAAACACATGAGATTTTGACCAGGAACACCGCGGTACTGGGATTGTTCTTGGCACATGGAGGTTCTTCCAAGCACTCCCTGATGCCCACTGGGATGTTCAAGCAGATCCACGTCTACCCCAGTACCCTACTCCTACCCATTTCTCACTTGGCCTCCTTAAATGAGCCAGAACTGGGACACCACTACCAGGAGTAACTCAGAAAGGTGATCTCTGAGCTTAAACATCCCCAGTGCAGCTGGTGGACTGAAGTGTAACATTTAAACTTCTCTCTGTGAGGGTGTATCACACACATCCTGTCTGAGACCTGAAATCCTCTGCTTCCCTCCCAGCCTGGGAGAGCAGACAGAGAGCACGGACCTACCTGGAGCTCTGTCAGAGGGCACAGGCTTGGATTTCTCAGACATTTACAGCAAGCAAACGTTTCAGGGGTCAAGAATGATTCAGTGACAGACACTCAGTGCAGATCACAGACAGACTCAAGACAGTCCCCACCTGGCCACAGTCAAATTCTAGGAAGATGCAGGCGAAACTGTCCCATCTGTTCAATAATTAATGATTGACCTTTCCTGTGCCTGAAGCCCCCGAGCAATCCCTCTGCCTGCAGCACATAAACACCCTGATGGTCTGTGTAGACTGCACCTTTCACTGCTGTTTAGCTCAGCACGACATGCCATGTTTCAAACCGCTCCAGGCTTTGAGTTCCTGCACCAATTTAAACGAGTTTGAGCAAAACTCAGCTTTTCCTGCTGCACCCAGCCAGGCACCAGGGTCTGCTCTCCCCAGCCACTCTGGTTCAGCTCAGTAATTCCCAGGCATTGCCCCTTTGGAGCCACCTCATTCCCAGCTAGGACAGGAGATGTTTTTTCAGCCAAGGACAGCACACACAGCATTGCCAAGATCCGTATCACACACCCAAGGAAACTTAAGACAGATTTTGTACTTACTGAAGTTGCTTCCCTCCTCCTCTCTCCTGTTTTCCCTCCTACCTTCACGGAGATCTTACATTCTCCTGCCTAAATTTCTTCTCTGCAGCCCTTGCAGTTCTCTCACCTTGCTGTCAGCACCAGGCTGCTCCCGCTGGCTCTGGCACCATGTCCCCTGAGCAGGAGCTCTGAGCACTCCTGTGGGCGCTGCAGGAGTGGGCAAGGAGCAGCCTGGAGATGGGATCCCCCAACRAGCAGGGCTGGCCCCAGGTGCCTGCACCAGATCACCTCCAGCCTCCTGCCCACTGGGTCAAAATGTGCTTTTCGCCCTGAGGGAAGGCTCAGGGCTGGGCAGGAGCAGCACAGCAGCTTCCCCAGCGAACAGGGAAGAGCTGTGAAGGGGTCAGAGGGTGCAGATCACCCCCAAATCTGGTCCTACTGAGATAGAGGATTCCCTTAATCTGTTAATCCCTCCTGCAGTTCTGTGGTACCGTGGGGTCAGTGCACACTCAACATGATAAAAGTGCTGCAGGAACGAAACGCTAATAAATAACTTTTATATTCTTCATTTCTTCAGTTGTGACATATATAAAGGAGATAAAAAGGGCCCTCTGAGAATCCAGCCTTAGCTCTTATCTTCTGTTTGAACCGTTAAGTGCCAGCTTGGTTATTACTCATGCTCTTGACATTGAAGTTTTTCCTTCAGCAGTAACTCTTGTGCTGAGGTTGCTGTGAGTAATCTCTGGGATTTAGGCAGCTGCATGCTCAGGCAGACACTCACCAAGCCAGCTGAGCCCCGATGCCTGCTGCCTTCTCCTCTGCTGAGCCCAGCAGGGCTGGCGTGGACCATCCCTCCCCCTGCACTGGGATGGGCAGCACCAGTGAAGGTGTGCAAGGAGAGATCACCACCTGCATCAATCACAGAATGTCCTGGGCTGGGAGGGACCCCCAGGATCACCCAGTGCAGCCCCTGGCCCTGCCCAGACCCCCAGCAACCCCACCCTGGGCATCCCTGGCTGTCCAAAGGCTGCTGGAGCTCTGGCAGCCTCAGGGCTGTGCCCATTCCCTGGGGCAGTGCCAGCACCTCTGGGGGAAGAACCTTGCCCTAAATCCATCCCAAACCCCCAAAACAACCCGACCCTGGGCATCCCTGGCAGCCTCAGGGCTGTGCCCATTCCCTGGAGCAGTGCCCAGCACCTTCTGGAGAAGAACTTTTCCCTGAAATCCAACCTGAGCTTGCCCTGACAGCTCCAGCCATTCCCTGTGTGCTGTCCCTGGCCATGGCAGGTAGGACAGCAGGTCACACACAGAATATCCTGAGCTGGGAGGGACCCCCAGGATCACCCAGTGCAGCCCCTGGCCCTGCCCAGACCCCCARCAACCCCACCCTGGGCATCCCTGGCTGTCCAAACCCTCCTGAAGCTCTGGGCTGTGCCCACTCCCTGGGGAGCCTGGGCAGTGCCAGCGCCTCTGGGGAAGAACCTTTCCCTAAATCCATCCCAAACCCCATAACCGACCCCACCCTGGGCATCCCTGGCAGCCTCAGGGCTGTGCCCATTCCCTGGGGCTGTGCCAGCACCTTCTGGAGAAGAACCTTTCCCTGAAATCCAACCTGAGCCTGCCCTGACAGCTCCAGCCATTCCCTGKGTGCTGTCCCTGGCCATGGCAGGTAGGACAGCAGGTCACACACACAATGCCCTGGTTCTGCTGGCCAGGGGACAGCAGCACCCTCCCCAGGCTGCGTCCCYGTCCCCAGCAGAGCTCACCAGCCTGTCCCAAAGGCCAGGGGCTGTGCTGCTGGGGACACAGCTGTCCCCTCCAGYGCCTGGGGGCTCACTGGGCTCTCAGGCTGTCAGGAGCAAGTTCAGGGTGGGTTGTCCTGACAGCTGGTTCAGAGGAGTCCAGTTGGTGCCATCGGGGTGGGGCTCACACCCTGTCAGGATGGTACCAGAATCCAAGATGACAAAATAAAAATAGGATTACTTTAGCTCATTTGCCAAGACTTGACACAAAGTCTGGGTTGCACAGGCTGCAAAGGGACAACAGAACCCACTGCAAGGGTCAGGCCTCCTAAACCCAGCTCCTCTGACACTGGCCTACAAGGGGGAGCAGCAGCATTGCATCCCCAGTGTAACTCAGCCCATAGGGATCMATCTTTACTACACGTTTTCCACAGCAGTTTCCCAGAATAATTCTCTCTTTCAATTTTTAAAATASATTTCCTTGCTAACCAGAAAAGCAGTTTATTACACACCTGGCTGCTGCTAAAAGCCTTTCTGAGGATGTGGCTGTCCCGGGTCAGTCATCACAGCCTGCTCAGCCTCTGGTCACAGGAAACCTGTGGCTGTGCTGCCCCTGTCAGGTACAGCTCTGCTACAGCCTGTCCTGGAGAGCCAGCCCACAGTGCCTCCTGAAGGGACACCCCTCAGGGGAATCACCCTCCAAACCTGCTGGCAGGGCGTGGGGCAAGTGTGTCCCACCCCAGGTGTGCAGCTGAGGGCCTTTCCTCACCACAGGGAAGAATTTGGCCAGATTTTCATGGAGCTCAGGGATGGTTTGGTGTGGGAGCCCAGCACATCCCTCTGGCTGGCCAGAACAGCCAGGACCCTGCCAGGGGGCTCAGAGACCCTGGCACAGAGCCCCAAACACCTGTGGGTTTGATTCTGACCCATGGAGCAAATCACCAACCTTATGTGAAGATCAGCAAGCCACAACAGTTTAGGTAGAATAATAGTGAAGTTATCACGGGGTGGAAAAGTAGATTTTGGGGTTTTTAGAATGGGGGTTCAGGGGGGCAAGATGGAGGGATCTGGGTGTGTCCAGCCTTTCTCCTTCTTCTTCTTGGCCTCCATCTTCTGCTGTGATGGTGGCACTCACAGATTGGTTTAGAGTAGAAGCTCACTGTCTAACACAGGTGATAGGTATTRGGAAGKAATTGTAAACATTGTACACGTAGTTTTTAGTATAAAGACATAACACAGCCCTGGGGGCAGGCAGAGTGCCTGGAACTGTCCTGCTGGATGGACCTGGGCAGGGCAGGAGAAAGGATTTTATAGATAAGATACAATAAACAACCTTGAGACCGAGCAATGAAGAGCCCTGACTCCTTCTTCAAGCACCAGGCTGGGAAAAGAGACTTTCCAGCTTTTCTTGGGTCACTGTGACAAGCTAGAGACCCCGGTAGTTTGGCTGGTTCAGCTGAGTGTGGGCACCAGCTGACCCTGGCCAAAGGGAGGATGTGCTCAGCTTGGGGTGGGACCCTGCCTGGTGCAGAGGTGCTGCTSAGGGCACAGAGCTCCTGTGACGAGTGTGAGGTGTGACCTGCTGCTGTAAGGACAGTGATACCCACGAAAGGTTGGGAATGCCCATGACATCCACACCTGAGGTCTCTGCCTGCAGCCACCAGCTGAGGTTATGAGTACCCACAGCCAGTCTGACCCAAAAACCTTAGAGGAGAAATTCACCTGTTCCTTCTGGGCCCCACCTGAGCACACAGCTCTCCTCCAGCCCCAGCCATTGTCCAGCCTGATCAGAGCAAACAATAAACCAGACCAATGATCTCCTCCACCTCCAGACTGTGCCTCATTCCTCTGCAAACTCTCTGCGTCTCCTGCCCCAAATCAYTCCTGTCCCACCCAGTGCTGCTGCAATCACAAAAGGAGCTCAAACTGAGAGCCTGAGACCCCGAGCATCTCCCTCTGGTGAGGAGAGGACAGCAGGGCCCAGCATTCCAGCAGAGCAGGGATACTCAGTACCTGCTGTGTGGGAAGCACAGCAGAACCCAGACCTGCCTGTCCTGGCAGCTGTGCTTGCCTCCAGAGTAAAACCTCATTCAGGAATGCACAAGAGTTTAATACAGAATATCAGAAATTAATATTAGAAATTGATATTCTGCTTCCTCCCCTCCAGGGAGTGAGGCCAGGTGTTTCTTTCTGAAAATGGTTCTGAATCAGACACGTGCTTTTCCAGCCAGAAAATTCCAGCATCAAAAATCTTAAGAGCTGCAGTAAAATTGATCTTTCATCCAGAATAGACAAAGCCTGTCTTACTCTGCTGCCTTCCCCCTCTTATCAGCCCTGGCAGGAGGTGGTGGGTCCTGCTGACCTCACGTTTCATGGGCAGGACAAATGGCTTCTCCAGCAGCTCTCTGCTGGCAGGTCTCCTCCTGGCCCCTGCTGTGCTGGGAGATTGGTCCTTGCAGACCCTGTGAGCGCCGTCCACAGCCAAACAAACTGCCTTCCCTGCAGCCTTTTCACCCAGCCGCTGTAAATCCTGCTGGCCTGCTGCCAGGCACTGCGCTAGACACAACCATAATACAGTCATTTTTCTTCCGCACGTTGGAGAAGGAAACAGCAGAGATGCTGTTCTTTCAAATAATTTAACAAAATACAGATCCCAGCTCAAGGTAACTCTTTAACCTCTTCAGTGAGAGTGCTCRCTGCTGCCAGGGCTGCGCTGTCCTGCAGTCTGTCTGCCCACAGCTGGGATTTGCAGGGCCAGGGGCTCTGGGCTGGCCTCAGATCTGGATCTGGTCTCAGATCCACTCCCAAGTGGGCTGGGAGGGAGCAGCCTGGATAAATGGAGCCTTAGCAGCTGACCCTGCAGGGGATTTGATGCACAGATAGCTTGGATGGATGATTTGCTTCTGGGCAGAGTCATGCCTGGTGACTGGGGGAAATCAATAGGAGGAAATGCTGTTTCAGAAAATGTTTGTGTCTCTCGGCCCTCCTGCTCTGCAGCAGCACCCACAGCGTCCCAGGCAGGCTCTGCTCCCTGTGCATGCTCTGATTTGCTCCAGAACTTGGAGCTGCTGGCCAGGGATGCTCCTGCCCATGGATGCTGAGCCCAGTGATGCCACAGAGCYGAGCCAGTGGAGCTCCAGACACACAGACACACGGACACACAGACACACAGACACACAGCCAGATCAGGGCCCCATGGAAACATCTCTCACTGCCAGATAAGAAGGCAGGTCCTGTGCTCCTGCTGCTTGCATTAGGAAATAAATTCTCTAGAAGATGAGCTTAAACATTAARCCTAAAGAGTATGGTGGCCAAACTCTGAATTTCCAGCCACCCTCTGCAGCAGGCCAGGAGCACATCCCCAGCTGTATTTCAGCACACACGAGGYGTGGGGACATCCCACATGAGCAGTGCCCAGCCCTAGCACCAAGCCAAGCAGATTTAGGCACTGGGCTCCTGGAGGAGGCAGCTGTGGTGCATTTAAGGGGAGWGGGGTAGAAAGAGGGTGAAGTTAAACACTCACCATCTTGGGGAGCTCTAGGAACCACTTCAGTAAGAGATCTGCCTCAGCTGTAGGCACTTTAGCAGTTGCACAATATGTAAATGTTTCATAGAAGGCATTAGCATGAGGATGAGATTTTWAAAAAATGAAACATTGATTTGTAATGAATGAATGAATGGAAACAATGAAATATTGTTTTGTAAATAAATTCTATTGTCTTAAATAATATACATGCTTGTGTTCATATAAAGAAGACAAGCAAAAGACCAGTATCTTTTGGGATATTCCAGAACTAGAAACACTGGGCTAAAAGTGATGAATACCCTTGAAAAACGTGAGTTGAGCTGGCAGCTSACCAAGGGCCACCTCTTGGGCTCAAAGAGGAGCTCAGGGGATGGTGACAGCTCCCTGTGCTCCACATCTGAGTCCCAGGTGCTGCTCTGTGGTCAGTCAGGGTGAGCTGCACTCCTGGACAGGTCACACGCCGTGGGCAGGTGGCTTTGCCAGCAGCAGCAGCCCCTGCAGCCCCTCTGCAGGGCCAAGGTGATTGATTGTCCCCTCTGCAGGGCCAAGGTGATTGATTGTCCCCTCTGCAGGGCCAAGGTGATTGTCCCCTCTCAGGGCCAAGGTGATTGATTGTCCCCTCTGCAGGGCCAAGGTGATTGTCCCCTCTCAGGATCAAGGTGGCTGATTGTCCCCTCTGCAGGGCCACAGTGACTGTCCCTCTGCCACCACAGACACGCAGGCAGCAGGACAGAGCTTTACACAGTGGCACAGAGCTTTACACTGCCCAGAGATGCTGCCTGGGATCAGAAAGGGCTTTTCCAAGGAGCAACAGGCCAGGAAGGAGCAGTAATCCCCCAGAGCAGCAGCGGCAGCAGCAGCAGCAGCAGCGCATTCCTGCTGGAGGCAGTTACGTGACGGGCGCCAGGGACGCTCCCCAAGGCCCACGAGCTCCATGTGTGGAAATTCCAGCTCTGCAGCAGGGCTGTGAGCACGGAGGAGCTGCAACCAGCCCTGCCAAGGATTTGGGGCTCTGCTCTGCTGTCTGCACGTGCTGTGCCCTCTGCCGGAGCTGTCCCATGCCCAGGGAGCTCCTGGCTCTGTTGTGGAGCACTGCTGGGCTCCTTGCATGTCCTGCTCTGGTCCAGGCACTGGGGMGATGGCACTGGAGGGGACATGGGGGCGGCTGCTGGGCTTGCACCTCTCCATCCTGCTGGAGCTGGGGAGGAGCAGCCAGCCAGCACCCCCATCCCTCCTGCAGCCTCCGTGCAGCAGCACAGAGGAGAAACATGYCACAGACATCTTTGATGAAAAATCCTTTCCTTAGGATTTTTCCTCCTGAGAAGCTGAGAGGCCTCAGGAGCAAAATGCAAACAATGGTTATCTGCTGCTGTGGAATGCAGCAGGTGCATCTGGGATTGGTCTCATGTGGTTGTTTCTAATTAATGGCCAATCACAGCCCAGCTGGCTCAGACTCTCTGTCCAAGCCACAAACCTTTGTTATTCAATCTTTCTTTTTCTATTCTTAGCAAGCCTTCTGATGAAATCCTTTCTTCTATTCTTTTAGTATAGTTTTAATATAATATATATAATAAAATAATAAATCAAGCCTTCTAAACACGGAGTCAGATCCTCGTCTCTTCCCTCATCCTCAGACCCCTGTGAACACGGTCACAGAAACTCAGATTATTGTGGGGTGCAGCAGCAGTTCAGGAGTTTGGGGAGTCTCTGGGGAGCTCTGGTTCCATCCACTGCCTGCAGGAGCCACTGGGGCCACACAGCCTGGGCACAGCCTGGTGGCACTTAGGGACAGGAGGTGTGTGGGCACTGGGGCTGGCACAGGAAGGGTTTGGAGCTTGGGGATGTGCCAGCCCGGGTCCTGCACATGCAGGGAGCCCCAAAACACAAACCCCAGCCTGGGGCAGCTCTGAGAGCACAGAGAACAGGACAGAAGGTGACCAGAACCCATGGAATGTTCTCCTTAGGACACATTTGAATCAGAGAAACTCTGGAGAGCAGCGATGGGAATGGAGAAGGGCTGCAGCTGCTGCTGTGAGGGCAGGTACCCGCCCTGGAGAGCTGCAGCAGGAGCCAGCAGGGCTGACAGACTCTCTGGGATGATGGGAACACCAAATGCTGTTTTTCCCCCAGCCCTGCTGTGCTAGAAGCAGGACAAGAGATGATCCTGTCAGGGCACCAATTAGCAGCATATGAAATCACACCGTAATATGTAAAACACTYCTTCATACAACCCCTAATGAATATCTGAGCATGGGCTGCCATGAGAGGCTGTAAAAACAGGTGCCAATAAAAAAAAATAGACAAATCTATCAAATATATTAATAGGATAAATTAGTTAATTGGAATGTCAAAATGTTGACACAGCAACAGAGGGGTTTCAGTGTCAGAGGGGAAGGAGGTGCCAGGGTCTGGGTGTGATGGGACAGTGACAGGGCTGAGTGTGGGCCCAGCTGCTGCAGGAGCATTTCTGTGCYTCTGSARGAGCATTTCTGTGCTTCTGGAAGRGCATTTCTGTGCTCTTCTGTGCATTTCTGTGCTGGGACACCTCGCGTGGGAGTCCTGGAGTGACGGTGCTGCACCAAGGGCAGGCAAGCAGGCAGACAATAAAGAGGCTCCTTTTCCTTTCATGAGCTCTCATCCCCCTGGCAGGTTTATAACAGTTGACTCCAGCAGAGCTGGGCCTGTGGAGCTGGCAGGGAATGGGGACATTCACCTGGGATGGGGCCCAGAGCGTCACCTTTCCAGAGCCTTGAACTCTCTGGGTGAATGACTTGGTTTAGATTAAAGGAATCAACAGAACCAAGTGTAAGGCATTCYGTGCTGGTAAAACGGGATCAGCACTGCCTGCACTGCCAGAAGGCTCCTGGGAATTTAAAGGAGAAGCAGGCAGAAAGCAAATCCTTGGAAAGGCAGAAATCTCGGTTTCTGGGGGATGTGCTGGGGCCAGGAGGATGCACGGACAGAGAGGGGTTTTTTTTTTTTTTGTTTCAAAGACACACTGGTGTTTTCATAGCTCAGTTACTGTTTTTTCCCCAATAACTTCCAAGGAAAAAAGAAACTGTCTGCTCAGAGATTATCTCTGCAGTGATATGTGGAAAGCAAAGCAGAGCTGTAAAATATCTCCAGTTAGGGATCACAATCTGGAAGAAGAAAACAGGAAACATGAACCCAGTGGAAACCCAAAGATAAATGATCATCCAGCTAAGGAGATTTCGAGACAGGGAGATATTTCCTGCTAAAGAAAGGAGGGTCTGTGGAAGTTACACCTCATCTTATACATCAGGAGAAGACTTTCCATCCAGGAATGAGGCAAAGAAATTATTGCCTCATTAAATAAATAGGATAGGGGGAGCATTTCAGCTGTGCAGACAGCACTGCAGCGCATGTGACACGGAGGGCTGTGACACAGGGAGCAGACCCGTGACAGAGCTGGCAGGAGCAGGGTCCTGGGCAGAGTTATTTTCCTCTGGAGTGAGCCGAGGTCAGTGAGGGGACAGCACTGCCCATCCCATCCCCTTGTGAGAGCTGAGCTGTGCTCCGTGCGGGGCTCAGCTGCTGCAGGGAGCCAAGGAGGGGACACAGCACAGCCCTGCTCTGGCCACCACAGCATCCCCAGCACCATCCAGCAGCGCACGGATGTGTCTGCAGGAGTGGGCAGCTCAGGGAATTGCAGCTCCTGGACAGCCTGAGGCACTGATTTCCCAGCCTGGACCCCCCAGGCCTTGTGGGCTGGCCTCTCCAGTGGCCATGGGAACTTCCCCTCCATCAGTGCCTCTCTGCACCCTGGCATTTCCCAGCTCTGCCTTTGTGCCCTTGGCCCTTGGCTCTGGAAGGGAGCATTTGCAGAATGGCTGCCTGCAGTTTTTCCATCCAGTCTCATGTCTGTGGGGCCTAAATCCACCCCAAATTACTGTGCACACACTGTGTGTGCCCACTGACCCCTCAGCCAAGGGGGAGGCTGGGAGAGACCCTCACCCCAAGACATGGAGGCAAAAACCCCACTGGCCTCAAGGGCCTCGCTTGCTCCTTTGGGTTGCACTTTGTCATGGATCTGCTTTTCAAAACAACATCCAAGGGAGCTGCCATGAGCCAGGAGACTGGAATGTGTGCCTGGGAAAGCCTCGCTGGCAGTGCCAGGCACAGAGCACAGCCCTGCTGAGGGATGAACCTGCCTGAGGGAGCGTGACCACGGTCCCCACGTGGGCTGGCACAGCTGCAGCCGTGCCCGGCGTGTTTGCTGCCCTGCTCTCCCCTCTGCCTCTGGGTGAACATGCCCTGGGCCTGTATTGGTTCCTCTGGGTCTGGATTGAAGGCACTTGGGACAATAGCTCATATTTGGACTCAAGTGTTTATTATTTCTTATTAGTGAAACATCCTCACTACTGTGAGCTCAGTGGTTGTTTCATTAGCAAGGCACAAAATGGCCAACTGTCTTTTGTTACAAGGTCTTTTAAGGCTAAACTATCCAATTAAGAAAGGACACCTAAATTATTTTCCATTTTAACCCAATAACTGATCCCTTGAAGCCCACAATGTGGATTTTTCTGCCCGATTACAAAACATCACCCAAACCCATGAAGAAGAAGGAAGAAGAAGGTGAAGAAGAACAAAACATCACCCAAAGAACAAAACATCCCAAACACATGAAGAAGAAGGAAGAAGAAGGTAAAGAAGAACAAAACATCACCCAAAGAACAAAACCTCCCAAACACATGAAGAAGAAGGAAGAGGAACAACCTATCTCCACCCTAAAACCTCCATCTTGCTTCATATTTATTTCTATATTCTAAAATCCCAAACTCTAGGTTTTCCACCCTGTGATATCACACACTTCTAATGGACTGCACACCCATAATCCCAGTGCTGTCAATCAATTTTGGGAGCCTCCTGCACAGCCTCAGGTCAAATGCAGTGTTCTCTTGTTCTCAGCACCCGAGATCCCAACATCCCTGGATGTGGATCCCACGCCCAAGGACTGGATCCAGCTGGGTTGGGAAGCCAGCCCAGATTCATGGCACAAGCTGAGTGGCCCAAGCCTTGCAGTGCCGAGGGTGGGGGGCTGTTGATGCCTCAGAGATCCCAAAAATGCTCCCCAGAAGGAGCTGCCTCTCCCCGCGGCAGTGGGTCCTTGGCTCACAGCATCTGAGCACTCTCAGAGCAAAGAGACATCCCAAATCTCAGAGCCCTAACAGGACTCAATGAGTGGGATGACTGACTGCAGGGCACCAAAATCCAGCTCTCCCTGAAACATCTCCTTCCTCAGCGTCTGGGCCTGTGCTTGGTCCCCTGCTCTCCTCCAAGCCTGCCTGCACTCCTGCCCACACCTGCAAAACTTGCCTGGTTTTACTCCTGCATCTGGCTGCAGTGTTGAAGGCAGAGCAGGACTGCATGACACCCCAGGGGAGATGCAGCTGAGGAGGGTTCCCCCATCAAGCTCCTTTTGGATGATTTAGAGCCAAGGATGCTTGTTCTCTCTGTGTGTTTTGCTTTGGTATCTCGTGGGTCATTTTTTTCTTCACTTGAGTGTGTTATTTTAACCTCATGCCACTAAATAACAGCAGAAACATCATGAATAATAGTGCCAGGCTCTTCAGCTATTTGCTCAGTGTTTCCCTGGGGTTTGACACATGCCTGCCTTCCTCTCCTCACTCCCTGTCAGTCTTTTCCAGCCAGGCAGAGCCTTGCTCTGTGCCTGGGCAGGAAGGACAGAGCTCACATTCACCCTGAGTGGCCCTGGCAAGGTCAGAGCTGAGGCCAGAGCACACAGTGGTGCCTTTATTGGCTTTGCTCTGCAGGGAAAGCCACAAAAGAGCCAAGAGGAGTCTCCCACACCCAAGGCAGTCCCTTCTCCTGGGTCCCTGCCAGGTGTCCATGCTCCCCCAGGCTCTCTGCTCTCTCGTGCCTTACAAGGGGTGGCCAGTGAACACTTGACCCCACAAACTGCAGCAGCCCCTCTGCAGGGAGGCACTGACCTCCTGGAGCAGCTCTCAGCCTCCTCAGCTGGGATTGCAGCCCTGGTGTCCAGGGAGAGGAGAACTCCCACAGAACACCCCATTCCACTTGCCCTTCTGCATCCCTGGGCTGCTCAAACAGATTTGGAGCAAGCTGGACTGTCTGGGGAGGTGGCAGTGCCCATGAACAAGCAGGGGGGAAGAGGGGGCTATGAATTCCCACATTCTTCAGGTTGGTGTGGCAAACTCAGCACTTGGGGAATGCTGCCTGAGCTTCCCAGGCTCGCTCAGCCTCTGTGCAGAACTGGAGCTCTGCATTTTGGCATGAAATCCTAACCAGTAATGACAAAGCTGGGAAAAGCTCAGCCCTGAATTCTGACAGATTTGGAGGCCAAGCTTTCCCTCTGCCCGCATATTTGACACCCCAGAGCTCTCGCATCCTCAGCCCCATCCCTGCTGATGTTCCTCCCACCCTGTCTGTGTTCTGGCCACCTCCAGGAGTCCCCAGCTATCCTCTCCCCTGTCTGATGCTGACCCAGGCTGCAGCTCTCGGCTCCTGGCAGTCTCTTTGTGGAAGCTGAGCCTTGAAAAGCAACCTGGGAGTGTGAGGAGGTCTCTTGGGTCAGGATCCTCAGCTGCAGAATGTTCCTGCCCGTACTGCTGCCCCCACCCCGAGGTGGCATCAGCAGCCACTCATGCAACTGCTGGCCCCTGTCACAGCCTGGGAAGCTGAGACATGGAAAAGAGTCTCCCTCACAAACGCTGGGACCTGAGAATCAGCACACAAGAGTTTATAAAGAATTGCTCCCCGAGCTCCGCCCCGTTCGTGTTTATTTTTAATAAAAGTTGGAATATTGTTCCAAAGGACTGGAAGAGGCCAACAGTGTACAAATATTTACAGAGCATAGAATAAACTGTCAGCCTCTTAACTTGACATCAGTCCCAGCTGAAATTGTGGCAAGCTGATACCAGACTACTCAGAGACAATCAAAAGCTGTTTCTGCTCTCAAAGCATGAATTCAATAGATAATTTTATGGAGTTTGGCCTGTAAACACCCTGGCCTTCTCTAAGGGCTGAAACTTGGTGATATTTTGTTCTTGAAAGTCTCACTGGCCAAGAACGACATTTGCATGGTCAGATCCTGAAGTGTGCCTGCTAACTGTCATCCTCAGATGCTGCTGCAGGAGGTTCTGGGGAGAGGAACATTGCTGCCCTGCTCCAAACCCCACACAACACCAGCTCTTCAATGTGAGCAGGGCAAAATTGTTCTCGTTGGGGAAAAATATTTGCTGCTGTGGTTTTTTTAAAGCTGAAATGCTTCCCCTTTCCTTTTTATCCTTTTCAATGTGTTGTAGTAGAAAAGCACCAGTACTTAGTGCTGGCAGCATTTGAAAGGTGGAGGTAATTGAGGGTTTGGCTAGCTGGGCATTGCAGAAAAAGCATTTTGGTATAGAATCACAGAATCATTGCAGTTGTAAAGGAGCTCCAAGACCAGAGTGCAACCTGTGCCCTATCCCCACCCTGTCCCCAGCCCAGAGCTCTCAGTGCCACCTCCAGGAACTCCTGGGACACCTCCAGGGATGGGCATTCCAACCCTCCCTGGGCATTCCAAGGCCTGAGCCCCCCTTCCATGGGGAAATTCCTGCTGTGCCCACCCTGAGCCTGCCCTGAGCCCCCTTTCCATGGGG
>JACDOX010000708.1:45593-62573 GCA_014549065.1 Cardinalis cardinalis
TGCCCACCCTGAGCCTGCCCTGAGCCCCCTTTCCATGGGGAAATTCCTGCTGTGCCCACCCTGAGCTGCCCTGGCCCAGCCTGGGGCCGTTCCCTCTGCTCCTGTCCCTGTTCCCTGGAGCACAGCCCGACCCCCCCGGCTGTCCCCTCCTGGCAGGAGCTGTGCAGAGCCACAATTTCCCCCTGATCCCCGTTTTCTCCAGGCTGAGCCCCTTCCCAGCTCCCTCAGCTGCTCTATAATTGACTCTCCAGCCCCTTGCCCAGCTCCTTGCCCTCCCTGGACTGAAGCCAGATCAATTTTATATTTTCAAGCAGGATGATGATGTTGTGGGCAGGACAATGCATTGTACACTGGCCTTAAAAGTGACTTTGGGGTCACTGCTGACAACATCAGCCAATATTGCCCCGGGGCTGCTCTGTCCCCACATGGGAAAGCAGTCCTGCCTGCAGAGCCTGGGTAACACTGGCTCTGAGAATGTTGTCAAAGTTGTCTGTTTATGACATTGATAAGACTGCACTGGCAGAGCCTTCCCATTTTTAGCCTTATGAGTTTCTTTTGAGATCCTGAAAAATGAAGAAATGAAAGGGTTCTGAAACGAGCTGCAGAAAAACATCGTGTCTAAAGGGCATGTTTTAGCGGGAGATTAAAGCGGGTCAATTAATTTAACTTCTCCAAGAAAATATGATGAAGTGACTGAGCAGTGTTTATAAGGCCACATTTCTACAAGCAGAATCTTTGATTTAGGGGAAAAATAAGGAGCAGGGCTTATGGCTGCTGCTGGAAGTGAGAGGGTGCCGGCTGTGGCAGAGGTGTCCAGCTCACAAAGCCCAGGGTTATGCACCAGCCCCTCAGGGGTATGGTGGCTGCTCCTTTTGCACCTGGAGAGCAGCACAGGGACATCCCTGGGCATGATCCCCACCCCTGGCTGCCCCGGCCTGGCAGGGATGGGTGAACCTGGCCTGAAAAGCAAAGGCTGGTTGTGCTGCCTGTTCCCTGGAGCTGCGCTGGGATGCTGGGACGCACCTGGAGGAGCCACCACCCTGATGCACCAGACCCCAGCAGGATGGCTGGCTTCGCAGGCTGGGGGAAGCACTGGCTGCTCTGAGCCCAGGCATGTGACAGGATGTTAAATTAACACTGTGGATTCATCTTTTGCTGCAGTATAAGGCAGCAACTGACTTCACTGGCAAGAGGATTTTGTCTCAGATAACAATAAATAAGCATTCCTTCCGTGCCAGGTTGTACCTAAGCATGGAAACCAACACAGATTGTCAAAAATAATTGGGATCCACCCTCAGTGCTGCAGCCTGACAGCTTTTGAGCGATGTGGAAACACACAGGGTAGGAAAGCAGCTGGATTTTCCTGGCTGGGCATTCCTAGGCACTGACAGCAGCTGGCATTGCACAGAGGAACAAACAGGGTGCCCCTGGCAGAGCTCAGGATGCTTCTGAGCTGCGGCTGGCCAGAAGCAGAGAGCTGGGCATGATCCTGGAGGCCCTTCCCTCGCATGTCAGGGGCTGCCCTGAGTAAATGTGCTGGCTGATTTGTTATCTTGACCTCCAGCAGCAGAAAGATTGCTGGCACCTCTTCAGCCCCAAGCAGGCAGGATGAACGCTCTCACTCTGCAGGGTCTCTCCCGGAGAGAGGTGGGAAGCCAGGATCTGCCCCTCAGGCTGCCCTGGGGGGAGGCACAGGTGCTCTGCAGGGCAGGGGGCAGCTCTCCCTGGGGCGTGCAGCACCGCCAGGTCCCCCTCAGGCCAAACCCGTGACAGGCAGATCCCCCCACGCCCTCCCAGCTCCTCAGCACGACATGACAGGATGCGAAATGAGCTCAGCCCCTTTGCTTGGTGGCCAGAGCAGATGGTAGGAATCTTCTAGAGGCAAACACGAGGCATTTGGACTCTGAATCCTATTTTCTTCTCACTCTCTTGAGCACCAGGGATTATAGGCTTAGGCAAGTCAGCTGGGGATAACAGAGCTGTGTCCAAGGGCACGAGAAGAAAATGGGGAGGAAAATCTCTCCAAAACCTATTCCTCAACTCCAAAGAAAACATGAAGCAGCAGCACAGAGCATCAGTTAATTCTCCTGCCACTGTTTTGGAGCCTGCTGTTTACATTCATGTGCTGGCTCACAGAACACAATGTATGGCTCCTGACTCCAGCCCTGAGGACAGGACCCAGCTCAGCCAGGCCGTGCTTACCCTGGGAAGAGATCGACAAAAAAGGGGCTTGGGCTGCCCTGGGGCTGCAGCTCCACCTGCAGAGCTCTCCCTCGTGCTGGGTGACAGAGGAGCTCTCCCTCAGGAGTTGGGTGATAGAGGAGCTCTCCCTCAGGAGTTGGGTGACAGAGGAGCTCTCCCTCAGGTGCTGGGTGACAGAGGAGCTCTCCCTCAGGTGCTGGGTGACAGAGGAGCTCTCCCTCAGGTGTTGGGTGACAGAGGAGCTCTCCCTCAGGTGTTGGGTGACAGAGGAGCTCTCCCTCAGGAGTTGGGTGACAGAGGAGCTCCTCCTCAGGTGCTAGGTGATAGAGGAGCTCCTCCTCAGGTGCTGGGTGACAGAGGACCTCTCCCTCAGGAGCTGGGTGACAGAGGAGCTCTCCCTCAGGTGCTGGGTGACAGAGGAGCTCTCCCTCAGGTGTTGGGTGACAGAGGAGCTCTCCCTCAGGTGCTGGGTGACAGAGGAACTCTCCCTCGTGCTGGGTGACAGAGGAGCTCCCTCAGGTGTTGGGTGACAGAGGAGCTCTCCCTCAGGAGCTGGGTGACAGAGGAGCTCCTCCTCAGGTGTTGGGTGACAGAGGACCTCTCCCTCAGGTGCTGGGTGATAGAGGAGCTCCTCCTCAGGAGCTGGGTGATAGAGGAGCTCCTCCTCAGGAGTTGGGTGACAGAGGAGCTCCTCCTCAGGAGTTGGGTGACAGAGGAGCTCCTCCTCAGGTGCTAGGTGATAGAGGATCTCCTCCTCAGGTGCTGGGTGATAGAGGAGCTCTCCCTCAGGAGCTGGGTGACAGAGGAGCTCCTCCTCAGGTGTTGGGTGACAGAGGAGCTCTCCCTCAGGCATTGGGTGATAGAGGAGCTCCTCCTCAGGTGTTGGGTGATAGAGGAGCTCCTCCTCAGGTGTTGGGTGATAGAGGAGCTCCTCCTCAGGTGTTGGGTGATAGAGGAGCTCCTCCTCAGGTGCTGGGTGACAGAGGAGCTCCCTCAGGCGTTGGGTGACAGAGGAGCTCCTCCTCAGGAGCTGGGTGATAGAGGAGCTCTCCCTCAGGAGCTGGGTGATAGAGGAGCTCCTCCTCAGGAGTTGGGTGATAGAGGAGCTCTCCCTCAGGTGCTGGGTGACAGAGGAGCTCCTCCTCAGGTGCTGGGTGACAGAGGAGCTCTCCCTCAGGTGTTGGGTGATAGAGGAGCTCCTCCTCAGGTGTTGGGTGACAGAGATGTGCCCACACTGGCCTGTTTGAGGCGCTGGATGGAGCAGGACCTCCTGTTCCACAGCCCTGACCTTCCTCCAGCTCTTCCCCTCCTGACTGGGATGAAGCCCCAAGGGCTGAGCCAGCTCCATGCCAGACTGCCTGTCACTGTCATATTTTCTGGGAAAATCCCTTTTGCCCAGGATTTCTCTCCTGGGAAGCTGAGAAGCCTCAGAGAAAAAGGAAAACAATAATTATCTCATTTGCTTCTCCTGTGTTGTGCCACTTTGGAATGTAGTTTGGACATTGTTTACCAACACGTGATTGTTTCATTGGCTTCAGGTGACTTGTTTTGATTTAATGGCCAATTAGGGGCCAAGCTGTGTCAGACTTTGGAAGAGAGAGCCGTGAGTTTTGCATTAGTATATGGTAATTACAGTAGTTATGACAGGCTATAGATAATAGTTAAGGTATAGATTGGTTCTACTGTATGAAGATGCTCAGCAAAGAAAAGTCTATAATGCATTGTAACAAAAATAAAAGTCTATAATGCAATGTAACCAAAACCAAAGGGTCTCCAGGGCTGCCTGCAGCTGGAGCTGACAGCTGTGGGCACAGCTCTGTCACCCACAACCCTGGAMTGCTGTRACACCTTGGGTACAATAAACTGCATTTTGGAGAGCAGCCTGGAGTCCCACATCCCTCATCCAGGCTCTTACACATGATGAGTGACAGGACTTTCCAAAACTGCAAGTTCAGTGAGTCACCTCAGGGGCATCCCTGGTCAGAGTGCCTGGATTTCAGCCAGCTTGCCCTGCAGTAACGTGGGCTGTGGGTTTTCTCTAGAAAATAAACATTTTTCCAGAGGAATGAGAAGCCTTCTGTGAGCACAGCAATCACCCAGGGCTGCTCCTGGGGCTGCCCATCCCTGCTCCAGCAGCTTTCAGGAGGGCTGGGTGTTTGCTGGGCTGCAGCTGTCTCTGCTCTCCCACAGCCCCTGATTCACACACCTGCAGCTATCAGCAGATTTTCACCACAAGAAGCAGCCTTGGGGGGTTTCCCTTTGCCCTCCAGGGGAGATGTGTGAAATCCAGGCTCTTATAGCTCACCATGGCTAATAATTGCTGTTACCAGCACGGTTGCTAATTGCTGTCACCATTCCCCATTCATAAAAGTGCAGCTTTGCAGAAAACCAGGAAAGCTCTACCCACAGCGCTCATTCCTTTGATGATAAAGTTCTGGATGTGCCATATCAGCCCTTAACCTGCCTGTGCCAGGGAGCCTTTATTTAGCACCAGCATTTATCACTGCTAAATGTATAAATAATCCCATTAGCCACTCTGAGCAGTGATAAAATTAGCAGTGTAAACAGAGAAAGTGAGTGACCTTAGTGGAGAGCCATTGTTGATTTTGACCCAACACCTACCAGCACGATTAGTCACAGCAGAAGAGCTCAGGGAAAAGGGGCCATTGGGGCTTGTTTGGAAATTAGAGACTCGTGCTGTTTATTTTATGGAACAGATCTAATTCCTGCTGCCTTTCTCCACGAGCACCAGGTCACGGCCCCACCTCCGGCCCTGTCATTCCCTGGGGGCTCATCAGGCTGGGGTGGGGAACTCCTGGAAGCTGGAATGTCCTCCAGAGCAGCCCTGCTGCCTGTTGGGGGCTCATCAGACTGGTGTGAGTGACTCCTGGAAGCTGGAATATCCTCCAGAGCAGCCCTGCTGCCTTCTAGGGGCTCATCAGACTGGTGTGAGTGACTCCTGGAAGCTGCACTGTCCTCCAGAGCAGCCCTGCTGCCTGTTGGGGGCTCATCAGCTGGTGTGAGTGACTCCTGGAAGCTGGAATGTCCTCCAGAGCAGCCCCGTGCCAGGGAATTGGGAAGATCTATTCTGGAGACACCGTGGCCATGGGCAGCAGAGGAGGGACAGCAGTTAAGGTGGATTTTGGAAAGGGAAACCAAAGAGAATTGCTGCATGGCAGAAAAACAAGCAGGGAAAGGGAAAATGGGCAGGATTTGAAGTTCACATCGAGCCAGAGTCCATAGCTGCCTCCTGGAAGCTGCACTGTCCTCCAGAGCAGCTCTGCTTTCTGCTTGGGCTCACCAGGCTGGTGTAAGGAACTCCTGCAAGCTGGAATGTCCTCCAGAGCAGCTCCCCAGCCCTGCTGCCTGCCAGGGGCAGAAAAACCTCTCAAACCTGCAGCAGGAGCACGACTCCAGCTGAACAGGATGAGAGCTGCTGGATATCACCAAAGGGGTGCTGGGGACACACAAAGGTGATACAGAGACTCCATCACCAGAAGGCATGAGAAGCACTTTTGCATCAGAAATCCACAGTTCTCATAGAAACAATGGGGGTGGGCTTCAGACCTGATTGGCTTTTAGGAATCTTCTCTTCACCTATTGGTCMGGAAGGGACAACYCCTTCTTGTAAACCTCTTTGACAAACAGAGATTGCCTGCGCGGTGCAGAGATTGAGGTAATAATTGTTTTAATTCTTTCTCTGAGCTTTCCCACAGCTTCTCAGGAACACCCTGGGACAGCTGTGTCTCTCTCTGTTCAGAGGATATGTGATGACCACGGTTGGAGGTGGAGCTCCAAGCCACCAGCGTTCAGTGGGTGCTGCCTGTGCATGGGCTGGGCTGCCAAAGCACAGGGCAAACAGGCAACGCTCAGGACCTGGGATGCAGTAAGTGTGTTGCTTTGAAAGAGTTTCCCAGGTGTGCCTGTGAAAAGCTGAGATGAAAGCAGAAAATGGTGCAAAATCTGCATGTCTTTATAGTTTTTTGAAAGTGGCTCATACAGGTGGCTGAGAGCCCCGTTTCCTGAAAGGTCTCAGTAATGGGCAGGAATGTTCCCTGGCAGGGTGGGCAGGCCCTGGCACAGCTGGGGCTGCCCCTGGATCCCTGGCAGTGCCCAAGGCCAGGCTGGACAGGGCTGGGAGTACCTGGGACAGTGGGAGGTGACCCTGCCATGGCTGGGGTGGCACTGGATGGGCTTTAAGGTCCTTTCCAACCCAAACCAGTCTGCCATTGTGTGATTCCATGAACTACAGTCCTGTGCACTGGGAACGTTTCTGGATCCAAGGAGCAGAAGCAGAATTCAGCCTTCAGGATCACACTTCATTTCCTGCTCCCTGCCATCCAACAGCATTGCCTCGGCCTTAGCTTAGTCCTGATCTATGCTCTAACCTGGCCAGCTGGGACACGTGAGCTTTGTCCTCTGAAGCAAATCCTCCCTCTCTGCTTTTCTGTCTCCCTCACACTGATAGTAGCCAATAAATGATATTTTTAATGCACATAAGACACAATTTTTCACACAGATCTGTCGCTGGACTGTGAAGTGTGACATCCTCCACTCTCTGGGGCTGGTGGGCACAGTGCTGGGTTTAAGGCAGGAGCTGAGCTGAGCCAAGGGGTCTCAGAAAAGCTGAAGCCCATGCAAAGGGTTGACTTTGACTCTCCTAAGACAATCTATTAATAGAAGAAATGTTGGTTGGAGGGACTTCAGCAGGGTGTCTGGTCCCAAATCCCCATTGGATTGGAAGAGACACAGCTAGTCAAATGAGAGCTGATTTGGGAGGTTCAGAGCTGAGCAAGACTGATGTCTTTCCAGAAAGATGACATGGGTATGTTGCTTGATTTACCATAATTTGATCAAGCTGATCATTAGGTTAATTTGAAGATCTGATGTAGAATGAAATGCACTGGAACAACTCAAACATGGGAGGAGTTCCTCCTACTGCCAGCTGAAAAATCAATACAAAACAAGCCCCAAAATACGTGCTCTGCAAGTACTCACTGGAGAAAGGCTCTGGCCTGCTCTGTGCAGGAAGACAAGCCAGATGACATCCCCCTTCTTGGACTAACCAGTGAATGGCTGAGCCCCCTCCCCAGCCATCTTCTGGCTTCGCTTCATCACCTATTTCAGTTCTTAATTTGCATTATATGAGCACTGGTGAGGTTTGATGGTTCCCTGCCTCACTGTTAGGATTTAGATACATCCCACAGTAATAAATGAGAAACCAATCTTGGAAACTTTGCCTGTGCTCCTGCTGTTGTCCTACCTTGGGAAGAGGAGCATGGCTGGTTTTGGAGGTGAACTGAGTTCCGTGCAGAAATTCTCTTCCCAAGAGCAAGGTGAGACCCCAGACCTCAGGGAGGCAGTGCACAGGTTTTGCCCAGGTCTCCAAGAACAACAGAATCTCACTGATTGTGAGACACTCAGCAGAAACAAGGAAAATGCTCTGACACACCTCAGGGTACCCAGAGAATCTGTCCTGCTGTGGTTTCTTCATCTCACTCCTCTGAAGCCTCCTCCAGTGCTTGTCCATGCAAGATGCCCTCAGCCTGCTTGCTCTCCTTCCAGGAGAAAGTGCTTTTCTGCTCCTCTCACTGCTCCTGGGCAGGCCCTAACCCGACCCCTCTGTTCATCCCAGACTTTTCTAACATGCTGGTCTTTCCCCTGCTCCCGTGGCTGCCTGCAGACAGGCACTGGGGAGTGTCTGTGCCCTAATGAGAAGCAGGTTCTGGCCAGCCCTGCTGCTGAGCGAGCTCTGCCACGCGTGTGTGTCACATTCACTTTCCTGCTGTGCTGCTGATGGCTGTGTGTGACCCAAAGCAAACAGCACCTGTGCCATGCACTCACAGCGCTTCCCAGGGCCGGCCAGGGCAGCAGGGCAGGTGCCAGAGCTGCCCCCAGCTCGTGGCTCGTGGCTTGCAGGGAGCAGCAGCATTCTCAGCAGGGACAGCAAACCGCTTTCCCACCCTGCTTGCCATGTGCTCCCTGCCTGAGTTCCCATCACAGCTCTGGCCCCAGTCCGTGTGGTATCCATTTCTCAAGGGCCTTCCCTGGGTTTGGATCTCCTCCTGCTGCCTCACAAGCTGGGATGAGCTGGGATGAGCATTCCTGCAATCCCACGCTGGCCGCGCACTCCCACACTCCGTGCCACCCGCGCTTTCCTTTGCTTCCCCTCACTGGCTCTTGTCACAGCTGGGTGTTCTGTGTGTCACCTCCACACAGGACAGGCAATGGGGCTCTCTGAGGCCCTGGCACTTGCTGGCATGCCAGGCTGAAGTTAGCAATGGCTTAGCAAAAGCTCCTTTGGCTTGGGATGAGCCTGGGTGAGGTTGGGTTCACAAAAGGAGAAATTCTGCAGGGGAAGCAGAAGCAGGAAAGAGATACACACCCCTGGATAGATCCTGTACAGCTGAAATGAGCAGGAAAAATGATACAGACAGGTCTCTCCAAGGGACAAGGGTGGCATGGACACAGAGCCACCGTGCTGCAGGAGGGACCAGGTTTTGGTGGCTCTCAGTGGGATGGAGGAGAGGCTCCAGCCACAGAGCAAAGAGCCCTGATGAACCCAGAGCACGGATCCACATGAGTCAGGTCCACCTTCTAGACTCGTCCTCCTTCTGAATCTGATATGGGGTGACACCTCCCACCTGTCAGCCCCTTTGCTGTGGTTCAGGACAGTGTCCAGCACATCTCCATCCCACCTGGCTCACCCACCCAGCCAGGCCGTGCCTGCCTGAGCCGCAGCTCAGCTGTGCGCTCACGAGCCCCGCTGTGCTGATGGGGATCTTGCAGAGCTGCCAGTTGCATTCCAGCTCGTTATGTTTTAATTTATTCAATCCATAGGCTGCCTATTGTGAGGATATCAGCGTGGAGAAGCAAAATCCAAATCCAGAACATTGCAGAAGAACCAAACTGCCAAAATGCAGAGACAGAGAGACAAAGTAAATCTGTCATGAGGCGGTCCTGACAGACCTCCCACCCCGAGAGGAGCCAGTTCCCAATTAGCACAAAAGAACTTGGGCAAAGAGGAGGAACAGATTCAAAAACAAATGAAAGGGACCAAAAATGGTCAAGAGAAGGCCAGTGGAAATACTCAGGTCAGCGCTGTGCCATGTAGCACAGGGGGTGTCCCTCCGTGCCTTGGAGCCCTCCCCTGGCACAGACCTGCCCCAAATGGTCCCTGCACATTTTCCAATGATTGCAGGGTTGAGGGCCTGTCCAAGAGCAGCTCGTGGCCCTGCCTGGCATTCAGGATGTGATCTCAGCCACGATGGCAGCTGGAGATGGGGAGCAGATGGGTACAAGGGAGGCTGGGTGGGCCATGGGGTGTCACAGGGGTGTCACAGGAGCCCTGGGGGCAATGAGCACAGCTCATGGGGAGATGGGTGGGGATTCTGGGAGGATGCACAGGAAGGGCACTGACAGGAGCCAAAACTCACTCCTAACATCACTCTATGCCCAGCCACACCTGCATTTTGTCCCCAGGGGCTCTGAGGACATGGCCAGCAAGCAGCAGCTCATCAGCCAGCAGGGAAGCTGCTGTGTTGGTGCTTGCAAGGGGACAGCAGGGCCCTGGTGTCACTGAGGTGCCATTCCCTGTGCCACCTCTGGGCCGGGGCCCTTGTGTGCTCCCACAGCCCTTGGCTGCCGTCAGGGCTGCTGGAGAAGGAGGGACTCCAGGGCACAGGGGAGGAAGAAGGGGAACAAAAACCTCTTGTAGCAGCATAAATCACTCAGGTTCCCTGGCTGCAGCACCGTTCCAGCTGAGCATCTGCCTGCAGAGCTGGAGGGATGGCGGCTGTGACCTCCTGCATAGCTCAGTGCTGCTCAGGCCTCTCTCCCCGTGCCAGCCAGAGCCAGAGCAGCGAGAGTGTGACCCTGCTTCCCGTAACAGAGCTCCCCAGCCCCTCTGGCTTCCAGCACCGCAGCCTGCTCTGATCTGCCTGCGATAAAATAGTTTCCGACTCACTTTGAAGCTCCAAGTTCAGGCCACGTTTGCTGGCTGTGGCTGTCTCAGCAGGGATGCTTGGGATGCTGCAGGGGCAGGAGCTGACACCCACAGGCTGTGGCCCCTCCTGGGGAGTGGTGAGGGGCCCTGTGAGGATGTGGGACCCCCACACCACTGCTGAGCATCCCCCCACATCCCCCTGAGGCCTGGCTCGTTGTCAGATTGGTTTGTGCCAACACCAAACCGCTTCTGCAGAGTCTGGGCATGCTGGAGTGGCCAAAGGAGAAGGTCTGGGGGAACGGGGGTCACCAGCTGCTGTCAGATAAATCCATTAAACTTCCAAAACCAGCCAGACACCGAGCATGACCCCTCCCCAACATCATTCCAGTCTGGCTCATCCCGATCTTCTGCTGGTGGGCTCCTTCCCCTGCCCTGCCCTCCCTCTGCCCGCCCCCTTCCCTGGGCGCCCTTTGCCTTTCTGCACTCCCTGCAGTGCTCTCTGTTCCTGCCTAACCTAAACAACTCCGTGGACTTTATGAATTTTTTCCCCTTGCTGCTCATCCTGGTTTCCAGAGCATTGCAGACTATGCAGATCATAACAGCTATATTTAAGGTTGCCTGACAGTTTCCATGATATGACCCATTGTTCGGCTGCTTGCAACACTGCCAAACTTTAACCCTTCCAGCTGAATAGCTCGGGACATCTTCGGCAAGCCCAGTCCTTTAGAAGAGAAAAACGAGGGGGAAACACTTGATTTCTTCCTGGGGTTTTGCTGGGAAGCCTCTCCTTCAGAGCTTTGCAGGACAGCCTGGGGAGGGTCTGTGGGGAGGGTCTGCTCCTGCGTGTCTCGTGACAAATGCACCCAGGTACAGGAGGGTCTCAAAAGCAGATTTTCCTGCTGCAGAGCTGTGCCAGGGCTGTCGCCTGTGCCTGCTGTGCCTGCAGCCAGTGCCTGCCCCTCTCCCTCGGCCCAGACCCACAGGCCCTGGCACTCCCCAGTGCCCGCATGGCAGAGGCCACCTTGCCCCAGAGCCCTGAGCCGCTGTGCCAGGCTGTCACTTTGTCCCTGGGCTGGGTAGCAGGGGCACTGTCCCTCCTGGCTGTTGGTGCTGGGACGCTGCAGTGCTGGCTCACAGGTCCCCACATTGCTCTGCTGCCAGCAAGTGGCTGAGGTGGCACCAGGACATGCCCTTACCCACACCATGCCCAGGACACTGACTCTATAATGACCTTTTGTGCACCACTCTAAGGCAGATCTGCTGGTTTTACAGTCTTTTTTTGAAAAAAAAATAAAAATGCAGCATTTAGTTGCTGAGAGCTTTTCCCCCTGCCTCACTTTTAAACATATTGAACATGTGTTGCAGTGTCTACGTGATTGTGTGTGCAATGGCACCACAGCTTTGCCTTATCTAAGCACAGGATCTCAGCGAACAAAGCGAGATTGTGCAATTAGTAAAGCTGGTTCCTATAGAAAAAAATACATAAATTGTGTTTCCATATGCCCAAAGCTCTCCCATGGATCATACACATCAGCCCAAGCCAAACCACACAGGCACGTTCAGATGGCATTTTCACACTGCACCTTCATGGCATCTCCCTCGTTTTTGTACAAAAYCCGTGAGAGCTGACAGCGCAGAGCCCAGCAGGAAACCTGGCAGCCCTGCTGTGGGTCTGCCCCCAGGACAAAGAGCTCTGRTTTTCCCTCCTGCCTCTAGGTTTTGAGCCCCGGCTGTGTCATGGATGATCCAGCCACTCCAGCCACCCCTGACAAGGGAATTCTGAGCCACGCAGGCTCTGCCAGTGATCCCTCCTTGCCCGCTGTTTTGAAATGCTCAGAGAACATCAACACAAGCTCTGTGCAAGCAGTGCCAGGCACACGCTGTCCTTCCCCTGTGTCCTCCACGGCCAGCACACGTGGGGCTCCTTGATCTCCACGGAATTCCTTACTCACAAACCCCACACAAGCACCAAAGGCCCAGCCTGGGGCCCTGAAGTTGTTGTCAATGCCAGTTATGCCCTGTTCATCTCAACACAGTGGAAAAAAAACACAAATTCACACCCCCAGGCACTAAAACAAGGACTCAARCCCTGGCAGTAACTGATGGGCCCCTGCACAAGCTGCGTGCTTATCCCATGTGCTGCAGAAACTGTCTGCRTTGCTGGGGGGAGGCTATGGCTAACAGGAATACTCAGAATTCGTGAGAGATTTCCATGCAATTCCCTAGCCAAAAAGCTGACACCACTGATATTTCCAAATTCCACGCAAGCTCCTTCCCCAGCAACGAAGCACCCTTGAAGAAAGTGGAGGCAAAAGTGGAGGAAAAAGCAGAGGAAAAAGTGGAGGAAAGGGAAGAAAGCTCTTGTRTGCCTCCAAATTTTCCTTATAATTGCTGGAGAGCTCTCCCCCATCACCCACCCACTGGTGCAGATGGCATTTTTTATGACCCCCCTCCACATGTGCTACGCTGGAGACCACCATGGACTTCTGTCCCCCAGGTGTCCCTCACAATTCCTTGGAGAACACAGGACCAGCACTGGCACTTCCTGTCCACTCAGGAGTAACATTACACAACCCACTCCTAAAGAATGATGGCTTTCCTTGCAGCCATTCTGAAACTTGAATATTTTATAACGACTGAAATGATCACAGCAAATTCTAAGGAYGGCCAAGGAGCTCAAAATGATCCGATCATGTTTCCAACCATGAGACCTTTGGAAAGAGCCCCAGAAAGAGGGGGAAATGCATTAATTTTCTGTTTTAATATTCAACAAACAGAGCAGCCTCTGCAGAGCAGCAGCGTCCAGTTGAAAGTGTTGAGGAGTTTATTTTTCTTCAAACCTGCGATGGGGCCGAGTTTGGGACTCTCTGTTTAGCTTTTCAGCCTCTAGTTACATTGTGTAAACAGTTTATTTAACATCATTTTTGGCACTTCTTCAGTAAACCCACCATAATAATCCTACTGGCAGACCAAACAGATCGCAGATTAGCAGACAAAGCTGCTGTAAAACACCAAATTATCCATCTCCTGCTTTCCTGTTTTCAGGAGATGTGAAGTCCTGTACTTAGTGGTGTTTATGCCTCGTTCCGTGGCTGCACCACCAGGTCATGGAGCTGCTCCAATGAATGCTCCACCTCAGCAGCACTGAAACAGGGAAGCGCCGTGGGGGAAGGATTTTCAGCTCTTTTAGAAGCTCATAAAACGTGCTGGGGTGCTGGATGTTGCTTAACAGGGAAGGTATGCTGGCTGGATCCAGATTGGAAAGGACTCTAGACTAATGCTAAAGTCACCTATTGCTTACATTTCATTTTAATGTGCTCGAGTTCAATAAAAGTTTATCATCTCCATTAAAACGGTGCCTATTGAAACTGATTTAATCTCGTTAGCACAGAAAACCACATGAAAGGAATCAAATCCACGGACAAGACTGAGCACAGTTCCTTTTGGAGCATAAATTACATAAAAGCGAGGGATGATCAGCCAGAGCCACAGGGGCTGTCACCTGCATTACTCACATATTTGTGCCAGCACACTCTGCTGGGGAAGGTGCTGGGCACGAGCCATATCTCAGCAGGGCTGAGCTGCTGCCAAGCACAGGAGGGATGCTCAGTGTCACAGCCCCAGCGCGGCTCCCAGGGAGCCCATGAATCCTGTCACATCTGAGCAAACAAATGTCACGGGCAGGGGTGCTGCTCAAACGTCTGCTGGCAACAACGCAGCTCCAAATCTCTGCCTTCCTCCAGGGAACACCAGCTCCAGCTCTGGAGGGGTGCCCAGGCAGTGCCCTCCGTGCAGGAATGGGCTCTTGGGGTGGGCATGGGCAGAGGGAGGGCGTTTCATGGGAAGGATGAAAGGTTGACAAGAAAGTCTCACAGATATATGCGTGCTTGGCAGAAAGATTTTTGGATGTAGAATCTGAAGAAGGAATAGAGATGGAAGCAAGTTTTGATATAGAAGAAAAGAATTGCTGACCCAGTCTCACTGGATAACCAAGGAGGCAAAGGGTGTGTTAGTTAGAAGGGGTTTTTATGGCTTAGAGCAGAGGATAAACCCACCCCAAACAAGAAGATGTTTTTACCAAGCAGAAAGAGAGCACAGGCAAACAAGGCAGCCAATGCCGCAAGTAGAAAAAAGGGCTCAGAATTTTCCACAGCATGAAAACTGAAAAACAACTTCTAGCTCAAACTGTAATGTACTAACTAACCTTTAGTGACTGGAGAATGGTAACATGACATTTCTCACAAGGGCAGGCAAGCAGAGGATGCTCGAGCATGGGTGTGGTTCTGTCACTCAGCTACAGGAAACAAACTGCAATAATTTATATGCCTTCATCATTTCTGATATGTGCACTAGCTGTGCCAGGAGGGGTCTAAGTGGGATTTCAGGGAAAGGTTCTTCCCCCAGAGGTGCTGGCACTGCCCAGGCTGCCCAGGGAATGGGCACAGAGCTCCAGGAGCCTTTGGACAGCCTGGGATGCCCAGGGTGGGATTGTTGGGGGTCTGGGCAGGGCCAGGAGTGCATTGGGGATCCCTGTGTGCCCCTCCCAGCTCAGGACATTCTGTGATTGTTTGCAGACAAGACAGGCTGGGGATCTGTCCTTGCACACCTCCTTCCAACTCACCATCTTGGTTTATGAAAACGTTTCAGGATCCAAGGATCGCTCCCAGAAACATTTATGAAACAAAGCTCTTCCTCATCAACATCCCATGCTCAAAGGGGTCTGAACAGGATTTAGCCACTATTAAAACCTTCACAGAATGTAGGAAAGTTCAGAGGGTTTGAAGAAGATTTTCCCCCTTTCAAGTGACTGCCTGTGTACACCACTTCAGAGGGAATGAAGGAGCATGAAATTCAATTATACAGCACTCAAACACTTGAACCAGAACTTCTTCCCTTAATCTTTATGTTGAGGACAGGGTAAGGCTGTGAAGCCATTCTCAGCATGACAGCACTTTGTTTCAGCTGCAGGCCTGGTAAGATACACAATTCACTTAACTGAAGAGCAGGGATTYTGAGCTGTGTGCTCTGTAAGCAACACAGCCTGGATGTGCTGCCCATCACTGTCAGCCTGCCCCTTGGAGAGGGAAAACAGCCYTGAGCTGGGGAGACAGGAGCCTTGAAAGTGCCTACAAACACCCAGGGATCCTGCAGACACCCAGGAGCATTGGGGTGGCCTGGTGAAAAGGCAGAGCCCTGAGCAGCACACACCTCTACACCACACACCTCTATCCATAASAAATTTTTGTTTCCATCCTGTCCTGCAAGTGTCTTGGGCTACAGAAAGTCATTGTTCACCTGGCTAATAACTTTTTGGTTTTTTTGTTTTTTTTTTCTGGACCAGAGTTTCATTAGTACAAGGGGCATCAGAGCTGTGTCAGTCTGGATCTATCAGGGACACCRACTCCCTGCCCAAGCTCCCAGGTCTGCAGCATTAAGGAATTGGCTGAGTGTCCCTGAGAGCTCCAGCAAATGTGATTTGTACTGACATGCTGGGTATTGAAATAGTGATTTGTAGAATCATGGAATAGTTTGGGTTGGAAGAGACCTTAAACATCATCTCACTCTGTCACAGACATATTTTATGAAAAAATCCTTTCCTTAGGATTTTTTCTCTTGAGAAGCTGAGAAGCCTCAGAGTAAAAGAAAAACAATAATTATCTGCTGCTGTAGAATGTAACAGGTGGATCTTTGATTAGTCTATGTGAGTTATTTCTACTTGATGACCAAGCACAGTCCAGCTGTCTCAGACTCTCTGGTTAATCACAATATTTCATTATCGTTCCATTCCTTTCCTTGCTAGCCTTTTAATGAAATCCTTTCTTCTATTATTTTAGTATAGTTTTAGTATATCATTTTCTTTTAATATAATATATATCATAAAATAATAAATCGGCCTTCTGAAACATGGAGGCAAGATTCTCATCTCTTCCCTCATCCTGGGACTCCTGTGAATGAACACCACCTCACCATGTATCCCCCTGCATGGCAGGGACACCTCCCACCATCCCAGGKGCTCCCAATGTCCAGCTCAGCCTTGGGCACTGCCAGGGATCCAGGTGCTCTGGGCACCCTGTGCCAGGGCCTGCCCACCCTGCCAGGGAACAATTCCTGCCCAATACCTCATTTACACCTCTTCTCTGTCACTTTGTCCTGTCACTCCATGCTCCTGTAAACACCCTTTCAGTTTCTGGAAGGATGCAAGTGTAAAGCACTCCGCTGTGATCAGCAGGAATTTACAAACCCCTAAAGATGACAGATGTGTTTGAAGCTGCTCAGAATGGCTTTCCTGACGTGATTTACCAGGTCACAGCACTCGTGGCAGTGAAGTGCTCCCAGAACAACGTGTTATCCTTCAGGCTGCTCTCTCAGCAATGCACAGAGATTAAAATGCACAATGATTAAAATCAYGGTCTTTTCCTTTCACAGCTGCTCAGTGGGGCAGGTCCCAAGCTCTGTGCCAGCTCATGGCAAGTAAAAGACACCATGGCCAGGGTCCCCTTTGGCTGAACTCCTGCCAGGGCAGAGGCTGTGCCACGCACACAGCCCCATCCCAGTGACCCCAAACTGTGCCACACACAGCCCAGTGTCCCCAAACTGTGCCACACACACAGCCCCATCCCAATGACCCCAAACTGTGCCACACACAGCCCAATGACAATGACCCCAAACTGTGTGCCTACAATATCCTCCAACCTTCCTCTATAGGAAGCCATTCCCTGTGTCCTGTGTCTCCATCCCTTGTCCCCAGTCCCTCTCCAGCTCTCCTGGAGCCCCTTTAGGCCCTGGAAGGGGCTCTCAGCTCTCCTTGGAGCATCTCCATGGCCTCCTCTGGG
>JACDOX010000709.1:0-17287 GCA_014549065.1 Cardinalis cardinalis
ATCACTCCCTGGGACTCACCCGTTGGTGGGCAGGGGGGGACGTGGTGGGGCTGATCAAGTCCTGGCTCTCCATGAGGTTCCCGTAGTCGGCCGTGCTTCCTTTGAGGGGCAGAGGAGGGGGAACGTCGGGGAYGTCGGAGCTGGACATCCCATTCAGCTCCAGATCTGCAAAAAACAACACTGGGTTAACCCTGCCAGCAGCTGCATCCCACAATTCCACAATGGTTTGGGTTGAGAGGGACYTCATGGATCATSCAGTCATGGGTGATGGACTTCCACTATCACCTTCCACTATCACCCTCCACTTGCTCCAAGCCCTGTCCAACTTGGCCTTGGACTCACTTTAAAATGCCCTCAAAATACTTGAAAAACCCCCTGATTTTAATAAAACATAATTTTTGTTTCATGTTTCCCACCAAAATATTCACAGCTTAGAAAATATAATTTCCCCACCTTCAAGCTCGCCTTGTACATTAAAAAGTTTTGCAAAGTGCACGAAGAAAATATAATCTGRCTAAGTTTTATTGACTTTCTCCCAGTAAAATCAAAGTTCCCTGTTAATAAAATGCACAAGTGAAAGCCTGGAATTAAGTACATCTCTCTCCAAAACTTTCAGGCTCCAGGTAACTATAACAAATGAGCAGCCATTAGTTGTTGAGTAAATAAAATCATGCACGAGAAAGTACCAAACATTTATTATTCCTGTGTGTTGGGGAGAAAATTCCCTTTTCTTAGCAGATAAATCCTCCCAGGTATGTGCTGGAGAGGCAAATAGCCTGAGGGACAATAAAGTTTATTGAGGCCTGAGTGATACATAGGTTTTTGGGGAGAAATCCCCCCACGGTGTATTTCAGGGTAATTCAGTCATTTTAATACAGTCATTTTAATTCAGTCATTTTAATAAAACCCACTGCAATCTCTACGAGATAAACTGAAATGATTTGTTTATAAATAGGGGAATTTTATTTAGGGAAAAAAAAGGTGATTTCTATTTTATTTTACTGGGGTGATTTGTGAAACAAGAGAGGACTTATTTATGCAGATGTTTTTATTGCAAAGCTCATATCAATATTTTATTAAAAGTGTGATTTTATTGTTCTCTAAAATGGCCTCTCACAACACAATTTAACTCTAAGGTGGCTCTATTGATTTGTCACTGAAAACTGCAATTTTACTCCTTATCCTTCCATCAGAACTCTTGACTACATGGAAAAAAAAGGTTACTTTCCATCCTGGGACTCCASATTTTCAGTGGCTGCCTCTCCAATAGGCTGAAAATGTTGTTTGTCCACCAGGACCTGAGTTTCTCATAGCTTTTTCCATTGCTCCTGTTTTTCATCCTTCCCTTCTCCTTGGCACAGGTCCTGCACATCTCCCCCACTACTAAACACTTATATCTTAGCTACATATATTGATACCTGAATTTTTGGTTGGTTTTTCCATGCAGTTTAGGGTAGTACAGGGAAACATTTGGGAAATGGCATTTTCTTTTGTGTGTTTAGTTAGAGCTTTAGCAAAACCYTGAATGCTGCTTCAGAAAGAGAAACCTTTCCATATTTTGTTTTTAGGCCTCTTTGTAAATATTCCTTGGCAAACTGAGTAGAATAACAAAAAATTTCCCAAAAATAAAGTAAATTTAACCCCCCTGAACACTTCAGCTTTGCATTCTGTATGATATTTTTTCAAACAACAAGATTTCACTTCTTCCATGATAAACCTTCTGCCTTCACCTAAGCTGGTCCMAAGAGGATGGTGAGACCCATTTTGTGAGGAATAAGCCAAATCCTTTGTTTCTTTAAACAAATCATTGGAAGACCCATGGAAAGGAAAGTTTTCAGGAAACATCTGAGGAATGTTTTCAGCAGAGCTGGAGAGAAAACAAGGTATGGAGACAACTCTGCTTGAAGAACCTGGATGGAACCCAACTGTCCATGCAGTTGTGTYCTGCTCTGCTTCTCCCCTTTCCCTACATCCCCCAGCTCTTGCTCCAGCTGGAATTTCCTGCAGCCTGTCCATGGCACCTTCCCAACCTCATCCTGATGAAGGATCCAAATAAATAAATCCCTGCAAGTGTGGGCAGAGCATTTCCACCCACAAGAAGAGCTCATGAAATACACGAGCATCATGTTTGCATTTATCTGGTAACTGTTTAGTGGAACAACAAGATTCTACCCTGAGAAACAGTGATTTGATCTTTCCCAGAATTCAGTGAAATCCAGGGAACATCTCCCCTGCAGCAGATATTGAACAAATCCAGGAATTCTCAGTGCTGTCCCAAGAAAATCTATTTGCTGCAGATCTGTTGATTTCCTCAGCTGAACTAAACCCCTCTAAGATGGTCACTAAAAAAATTACCCCAAAATTTCTGGTGTGCTCCCATTATTCAGTGAAATTCATTATTCAAGGTAGTTAATCAGATTAATGTGCTCTGAATTTTGTTCCTTGCTGGACATGTTCCACTGGGAAGATCTTGGAGCTGGCAAAGGATCCGTTAAGGGACCCTTTTTCCATCTGACCCTAATGATCACATTTTCCACTCCCTTCTCCTCAAGTGCCAGCTAACAGGCAGCCAGGATTGCTTAGCAACCCAATAAGTGCTTTTAGCCAATTTGGGCTCTGAAGGAACTTCTTTATCCTTGGAATGCCTMAAAAAATTATCACTGTAATTCCTGAAATGATTCTAGACTGGTGCAATAAGCTGATCCTATTTTATGTAACACCCACCAACCTCTAGCATAAAAACATTCTCAGAGATACTGGGTAACTTCAGATACTTTTAAAAAAGAGAAATCAAATTAAATGTTAATAAAATTTACATATGATCAAAAAATCCAATTAAATATSTTTTGCAGAAGTATATATCCCCTAGTTGTCTGTATTCCCTGTTTTTAGTATTTTTAGTTTTTAGTTTCTGCACATAAAATTGTAAAGGAAGGTGAGAGTTACAAGTTCATTGTAATCAAAATATTTGCTTTGTGTGTCTGACTGTTTAAGAGAAAAAATTTTGAAGTACCACAGCCAGTAAATAAAGCAGTGACCTTGATGGAAAGGWTTTTTTTTCTGAAGACTGATCATCTCTTCTCCTCCTTACTAACACTGAACTCTTGGCCACTGGAGTTGGATTTGGGGACATGTAYAAAAAAGATAATTTTTTTGCTTTTTTGTCACATGCTGGCAGCTGCAAACTCTGAATAACAGGTTTTGGGAAAGAGCACTGGGAAAGAAATAGGTGTTGGATTACACCCAGTTCTGCAATAGGGTTTGCTGCAGACTGAAGCAAACAGATGATACTTTACAGAAAAGCTGAGTGATAGATGTCAATGTCAAACAAAAACTACTTCAAAAAGCCTGACCTCTATTTTCCCTCCTGGTTTGTACTCACAACATATCAAAGAGAAGTTTTTTTAATGTACAATTACAAAAAAATATTGCTTTTAAAGTCTTTATGCTCCAAAACACTCAATATGGGATCAAGTAAAACATGAATTTTTGACTGTTACTCTACACCTAATTAATTGTTAATGATGACTTGAAAAGAAACTGTTTCACTGCAATGATTCTGCTTGCTTTTGTAAAATACTGAATTAATTTTTGCTGGCAAAGGTAAGAGGTTAAGTAATACTGATGCCTTGTKCAGGCTGCCCYAGAGCAGAGKCTGGRCAGAGCTACAGAATARAGCAGGGAKTKATTCCAAGGATCTCCTCCATGGAYSCACCTTGGGCAGCACMAGAGCCCAGCCAGGGCTGCACCCAAGATGAACCAAAATGGCCCCAAAATGCACCAGCGGGCACGGGGTCTGTCCCTGGGATCAGTTCTGCTCCATTTGCACCTTGCAGTTCATTGTCCCATCCCAGCTTTAGCCCCTGCAGTCCCACCCTGCTTGTTTTTCTCTCTCCAGCCCACGGTGTTTGTGCTCYKGGGCTGAGATTTGGGTCATTTGTCCTTGGTGCCCAGCTGGAGCAGGAATTGTTTTGTCTCCCTGCTCTGTGCACAGAGCTCACCAYCCCATAATATGAACCTCAGCCCCACACACTACAGCAGCACGGCCAAACCTCAAGCATCAATACCTGGCGCAAGAAATACCCTGGTGATGGTGCAACTCAAACCAGGGTGTGAAGAAATGCYCAGGACATGCATTTCCACACTCAAAGGAGTTTATTTCAGAGAGAAGACTTACTGGGCTGGATGCTGAAGGCGAGTTTGGTCCGAGGGGTGATGGGGGGTGGGCTCAGCTGGGAGCTGGGTGATGCTGGGGACACGGAGAATCGCCGCTCGCTGGACATCACGTTCAGCACCTGGCTCTTGGGTCTCTGCGGCCTCAGCGGGCTGATCTGGGGGACACAACCAGGGAGGGGGGCAAGGAATGCAGAGAAATGAGTGTCAGAGATGGAAATGCCATGGTTTGATGGTCAGCAGGGTGAGGGCAGAGCTAACAGCCATTATTGCCAATTCCCAGCTCCAGGGTCTTCCTGTCTCCCAGCCTGGTCTGGCTTGCTGAGCTAATTCCCCAAGCAYTTGTTTAGTAACACCTGAGGAACTGTAGAGTCTCACAGCACATTACACAGCACTCAAAAGCTTTATTYTTTCTCACACAGATCTACTTTCCTGTTAAAATTTACTCTCTAACCATTTAACCAGGTTCCTGCTTCCCACATCCTTTCAAGGGTATTTTTAGCAGAATGGATAAGCAAAGCAAACACTTTTTCAGGGGCAGATAATTATAAAAAAGCAACTGAGGAAAACACATAAATTTGTGAAGGAAACATGCCAGAATCAAGAGAAAAACCAACTGGAGGCAGGTGCCCAAGTTTACCCACTCTTCATCAAACTCTCTTTTGATGAAGACATCATCTGTCCAGAAACATCTTCTTGGTGGCTCTTAACTGTACTTATATTTAATTAATTGAAATATCTCTTTTTTTTTTTTTTTCCCTCTGGCTGCTTCATAATCCATTCAAATTTTCCATCAGGAACCCTCAAAAGATATTTGTAATCTGATAGGCAACTCATCCTTTAGTTAAGGTGTCTCTTTTTACTGAGTTTAATTCTGAGCTCTACTGATTTCCCCATTCACCACCCCCATATTAACAGGAATCAGAGTGGAAAAAAATGAAGCTTTTATTTCAAACAGATCCCAGGAAATGGAGCAGCAGCCTGAAGTTAAAAGGGGAATTACTCCAAGGTGCTGCAGTGGGACAAAACAGAAAGTGCCAGGAGCAATCCAGGCTTTTTCAAAGGATTTTGTCATTTCTCAATGTTTGGATTTCTATGAAGTATGTTGGGAAGGAGAAATCTGAAATTCTCTTTTTAGAAAACAAACCCTAAAAGGCTTTGCATCAAAGATTGTGCCTGTGAGACCCTTCTACAACAAATGAATGACCAAAAAGTATGAACCTTTTTTTGGAAAGTTCATCAAGACCTCAGGGTGACCTCTAAGAAATTGTTTTGATGCTAAAAATAAAATTCTAGAGATTACACAAGTTTCTGCTTTCCACATCCTTTCAAGCATATTTTTAGTAGAATGGATAAGCAAAGCAACCRCTTTTTCAGGGGCAGAGAACTATAAAAAAGCAACTAAGGAGAACACGTTAATTGGTGAAGGAAACATGCCAGAATCAAGAGAMAAACCAACTGGAGGCAGGACCCCAAGTTAACCCACTCTGTAATTACTGAAATAAATAAATGTGAAATCAATGTCAACTTCTCCTGTGATTGACAACTTGGGCCTCCTCTGAAAGCTCCACACAAATCACGGATCTGCTGAGGAATATGAGCTCTTGGGAGGCCACCAATCCATAATGAAGCCATTSCTAATTTTTCCTGGTCTAGCCAAGGGCAGATCAATGGTGAGTGATGTCAGACACCACCAAATCAATAAAACACAGCCTGTTCTTCTGATTTCCAACTGCAGCCTCCCAGTGCTCTGCTAACTACCTGGCCTCAGAGCTGGCTTTGCTCTCAGCTCCTGGGATCAAAGTAAACAAGGACAATTTATGTGGAAGAAGTTGATGTGATACTTAAAAGAAGATAATAAATCTGTTGGAAACGATGAAGATATTACTGATATCTTCACATACTCAAGTGCTTGATTTATCTTTGTTGTTTTATGTAATTAAGGCCTGGGGTTTGATCAGTCAATAAATTCATGGTGAGCACAGTGAAATTTGGGGAAGAGTATTTAAACCACTCAATTAATCAGACTCTGAATGCTCCTTTTCCATGCAAACCTAAAAKCTCCATGAAATAATTCTGCAGTTTTAGAATTTCCCCATGCTCCTCCTTGGTGATTCATTTGATTGGAAAAAAGAAGAGCCCACAGAAGACTGGAAACACTCATTTCTTTACACAACATCATTATTGGGAAGAGCAGCAGGAGCTCTGCAGACATGGGGATGGCCACTGGCATTTCTCTCACACGATCTTCTCTGGAAATTTGTCTTTTGTTGTAAAATCCCCAAATATTTCAGAAGTCAGAACTAAGAATCTGTTAAAAAAATTCACCAAATAACTGAAATGTTTTAATTGAATGAGTGACAGCACAATGAGCTGTAAAATTCTCAGCACAATGAATCCAGTATCTGTAATAAAAAACTTAGTAACTTAAAGTATTAATTACTAAAATGTCACTTTAGAAACTTTTAAAGTTTAATTTCCATTTCTAGACAAATCTGTACTCCCAACTTTTCTTTTTAAAAAAACCCAATCCTTATTTTTTTTTTCTTCACCGCTTTTAATCCAGCAAACTTTCTTCTTCCAAGTTCTTAATGCAGGAAAAAGCAAAATGACTTTTTGTTCATACAGCACGGTGGTAGAAGTGCTCTGGGAGTAATTTCAGCTTAAAAGGGGAACTTGCACATGAATGTTGAACACAGGGAAAGCTGAATTCCTACCAAATTTCCCTTCACATCATTAACAGCGGATGCCTCCAGCACGCAAAAAATTTTAGACAAATTTTATCTTTAAACTCATCCTTGATTTTATCTGTTCAAAATTCCAGACAGCAGTGGGAATCGGGCAAGCACTCGTGTAAACTGATCTCAAAAGAGTTTCTTCTGCTTCACCTAAAAATGAACCCCACTCCCACCAAACGTTCCAAATTGACTCAGTCATCTTGGAGCTCATCAAGGCTTCTGCAGAGGCTGAAAAGGGAGAGTTTTTCTCCCAACAGCAAACTCCTTTTCATATTATTGATCTGTGGACTTGAAGAAGCTCAAAATAACTGTAAGTAACCAGCTCTGACATTTCATTTCCCTCCCTCTCCATAAGCAGGGGAATATTGCTCACACTAGTCAGCCACTGAAAGCTCCTGACTGGGAAGACTGGAAGAACTTGAGTCAAACCAAGTTGGGCTTTGCTGATTTTTTCTCCTCAGATGCCAAATGGGAATATGCCCTGAGAGATTATTTTGCCCTCCTTTCCAGGCAGAATTTGCATTTTTTTCTGTCATAAACTTTTCCAGTGTCCAAGACTTCTGAGAGCTGAAGTGACCTCGCAGCGACACCAGCCAGCTCCTCAGCATCCTTGGATGCCTCCCAACTGCTCCAGTTGACTCAGCTGCCCTGAAATACAATTTCCTTCTTCTGTGACACCCCACCAGCTCTTCTGGTCCATTTGGGATCTGGGAGATGCCAGTGGAAGTCCTGCCATGGTGATCCCAGTCCTCAATCAGTCAAAACACAACTGCTGCAAGGTGCAAAATCACGAGATGTGGAAATCTGTGCAGGAGGAATCTCCATTTAACCAAACCAAGGCTCATGCAAAATTTACTGAAGTCAATGGAAAAACTCATTGGTTTCAAAGGTGAAAAGCCTGAGACCCTCAGATGGGATTTTATTGGAGTTTCTGACTGGGCACATCAAACACAAGAACTGATTTTTCAGGCTGTCCCAAGACATGTATGAGAGATTAACTCATCTCTGAATGGATAAGGTGGGCAAAATCCAGAAAACAGAGGAAGTGTGGCTGAATATGTAAATATCTTCCTATAAATACCAAACAGAAAGAATTAAAGGACCCAGTTATTACAGGTGAGAGAGAAATTGTTTTAAAATCCAGTGTCAATGACACAGCACCAACAAGACTCTGCTGAGTGCAAAGCTGCCTCTACAAGTACTTGTGCAGATCTTGAAAAGAACATTCCATTTATTTCTGGGAGGCAATTTTAAACTCTTGGCCTCCAAACAGGTGTCCAGGCAGAGATTTGGAGGTCACAGTCAGTTCACACTCTCCCTGCTCCAGCTTTAGACATCCCTGCTTTCAATTTCCCAGCTCCAACTTCTCGGGTTACCTAAGCCTTGAGGACAGTTCCAGTGAATTAAATCTAAGCCAAGAAGAGAGGGTTTAAGGGAGATATGCCCTGGTTTTAATRTCCTTACACACAGGAACCGCTCAGGATTTTCTGCTCCAAACAGCCCTTCAAGGACACACAGCTGCTGACAGAATGACCTTGGAATGTCCCACCAAACACTGTCCTGCAGTGAAATGTGGGCAAATCCACCCCAACCTGCTGGGAAGCAACAGTTCCAAAGGCTGCTGGGATGGCAGCATTTATTTCACCTATGCTGTGCCATCTGCTCCTTTATCAAACAGTCACCCAGAGCTTTGGGTGAAGATTTTCAGAGGATCTTTGCCCCACTGTAAATCAAATCTGTATTTTTGATTCATTAGCATGTATATTAACACTGTGGTGTATCCCCTCAGAGTTATTTCTGGCCTACAAAGGAACTAGACGGTAAAAATCAACATTTTGATTTCAAAAGAGAGAGAACATGGCTCAGAATTGGATAAAGCTTTCCTTGCTAATAAAGTTACCGTTTCTGAAAGGATCACTGCTTCAGCCTGCTGCAGAGAAATATCAGTAGATTTAAATTCTTTATCAAATATCTCTTGATGCTTGCTGTTCCTCTTCTCCTTCTTCTTTTCCTTTTTATCTTTATCTAGGTCATCCTTGTCCAATTTATCTTGYGACCTAGAATGCATCTTTTTTGGCAGGAGGGGCTCCAGCACAAACCTAAGGAAAAATGTTGTTGCTCAGATCAATAAAATGCTGTTTTCAAAACAACTAACTTTTATTTACATATTTCCCAAAGTCTCACTCGAGTTAATGAGGCTTTGCTAATCCAGGAAAACTCATTAGAGGGAGAAGGAGGGGGCAGAAGGTCACACAATCATAATTGTCTTATAATAAAAATTACTGCAGGACTGCTGGAGAAGCAGAGCTGCAGATTTCCCTGCTCTGCAGTAAATTTATTGGTTTCTGGCTGCACCAACTCCTGAATTTCACATAAAAATGGGTGTTTAATTCAGCACTGCCACTCTCCAYGCTGTGGCACTTGGAAACTCCAGTCCCAYCCCYTGCCATGGACAGGGACACATTCCACTACCCCAGGGTGCTCCAACCTTGAACACTTCCAGRGATGGAGCACTCTTGGCTAGACAAAGAATTTTATGGTTTATTTTATATTATAAATGAAAAACACCACTAAGATCACACCTACACAAAATTACGCTGGCAGATTTTAAGACTGTCTCAAACCAMCAYATAACAAAASCAAAACCAAACCAAAACTTCCCAAAGAAGGACATTTTTAACCCTGGAAAAGCATTTCCCATGCCATGGGGTGCATGCAGGTACAGGCCACAGTCTTTGCTGTGAAATTCCAGAGTATTCATATTTCAGACAATTCGCACTAACATTATCCTAATCCCCACCATTAGCAGCAATACCCAGCAGCAATATCCCAAATTATTGTTATTTTTTATTGTTGTTTTCACTCTACATCAGCTTCTTTCAYGGGAAGATGCTCAAAGCAGCACCTGCATTAGCAGCCCCTGAGCCATTTCCCAAATCTTGAATCCCACAGGTTGGCAACAAACCCATGAGTTTATCCATCCCATTTTACAAACAGGGAAAAGGRAAGGCAACAATTTGCCCAGGGCCACAAAGAACTCCAGTGACAGAGCCCAGAGCAGAGCCCAGCTCTCCCAACACCAAGACTTTTCAGGAACCTGAGCTGTGTATTTTGGACTGGGTGGTGCCAGCACCTCTGAGGCCAACTGCAAATTCACAAGAGGRATTTCCATCCTTCAGACAATGATTAATTGCTTCCCTTCCAAGCACTGTATTAGGACTATTAATWATTTGGATTATTAATGTAAAATGGGTCAGCACACTGTGCTCCAACTGGAAGCACTTTGGGACTTGCAAGAGCTGAGAAATCCCACTGGACCCCAGGATTCTCCTGCTTCCCACCACTGAGTGCAAGTGYTCACATTTGTATTTCTAAGCCCCATCTTAAGCAGGGAATAAATCCAAGTCTCTTTTTTGAAGTCAGTTTTATTTATACATAGAGTTGGGAGTTGTAAAACATGTCCTGTGTCAAAGTCTGCTTTGAGTCTTTGCTGCTAAAAAGCTCCAGAGCAGGAGCTGGAAATGGCATTAAATAGAAACTGGGTGATTTGATAAGACCACTCCTTTAGCTTCACCTTTAGTTGTTTTTTAGCTTCATCTCTATTATCAAATTTAATTTATGAAGAGACATGGAAAGGCAAGAGGAGAACTGACCATAAACCCCAGCAACTACAGCAGGAACAGGAGGAAATTTCTGTCAGGCCAGCAGTGCCAAACCACCCACATGATTTCACAGCCACCTGAATTTTTGAGGTCTTTCATGATATTATTTATATCTGATGATTTTTCTTCTCCTCCTCTTGATTAAATAAATGAGGGGTATTTTCAGGTCTTCTCAGTGACAGGAGTTGTTCTTTTTTTTCCTGTATTGCCCTGGGCTCAGAGCAGGAGCTGAGCTGCACTGTGGGATCTTTGTGAAATACATCCTGAGGAGACTCAGATCCTCAAAAACTGCCATGTGACACCTACCACAACACAGCTGRGAGGTGAGCCTGAAGGAAATAATACCCAATGACAAAGTAAAATGCATTTAAAGACTTTGAAGGGAAAACCAGAAAGAGGCAAGGGAAGAATCATAATTTTTCTTCAGAGATAAAACAAAGTTGCTCACTTACTTGGGATGGTTGTCCTGCCCAAGTTCCAGCAGGACGACTTTGTTCAGAATTAGTCAAAACTCAGGATCTCTGCTGTCCCACATTTACACCAATGTGTGAAAGCATTCCAGAGGAATGAGAGCTGAGCTGTGCCATGTCCACAGCTCCTCCCAATGACTAAATAAACTCTTTGTAATCAAGGCAAGCATCCTGTTCATCCTTAGGTGCTGGATTTAATTTTACTTGATGCCTTTAGTCTCTAGCCAGGTAATAACTCCCCTCTGAAGGTGCACAGGAGTTTCCAGCACACCCCTGTAAGTCAGCAGCCCTTCAGAAGGCTTTAAAAGAACTGCTGCCTTGGTCAAATATTGCATTTCTGGATTACAGGGGTGCCTGAGGGGAGGAAGAGAGAGAAGGGACTTCTGAGGCTGCATGGAAAGCCCAGACAGCAAACAGATTATTTTGTTCTTTGAGGGATGTGACTGTGAGACAGGGCTTATCAACAGAATTCCCAGTTCTCATGTGAAATATCTTGATAAGTCTTGAAGTACAATCTTGCCATAAGCAGCTTTTCCTCTGGCAGCTGGAGTGAGCAGCAGTGATTGAGCAGTCAGGTAATCCTGCCCTGAGCTCCTGGGACAGGGCTGGCTGCACACACGGCCTGCAGAGCATCCCTCACACACCTGTGATACTCGAAAATGAGGAACTGATCTCCTCTTTGGGGATTTTTGGTGTTGTTTGAATGCTTAGAGGTCAAAAAAGAACATTGTATTTATCTGGATTAGAGAACAAGAGACCTTGAGAGAAATGTCTCTGAAGGTTGGGGTTTTTTAGCCAATTTTAGGCTGTCACTTAAAAAATCATTGAATGGTTTGGGATGGAAGGGAACTTAAAGCTCATCCAGTTCCAGGGCCAGGGACACCTTCCTCTGTCCCARGCTGCTGCAAACCCCAATGTCCAACCTGGCCTTGGACACTTCCAGGGATCCAGGGGCAGCCACAGCTGCTCTGGGAATTCCAGCCCAGCCCCTCCTCACCCTCACAGGGAACAATTCCCAATTCCCAATCTCCCATCCATCCCTGCCCTCTGGCACTGGGAGCCATTCCCTGTGTCCTGCCCCTCCATCCCTTGACCCAGTCCCTCTCCTGTGGAAGAGGTTTTACAGTGACCTCTGTGAGCCAGGAGAAGTTTGATCCATGGTTACCCCTGAAAGAATTTCCTACCGAGGGTGTTGACATAGAAACCAAGAAAGAAAGAAGATGAATAAGAGAAACCTGCAACTCTGTTCCAATGAGCTCTTTGTTTGTCTTTCTTGACCAATGAGTAAAGTGTAAACTGATGAGTTTTGTAAGAATGTATAAAGAGCATGCATGCTAGAATAAAACCAGTTTRAAGCTTTCTGAAAATGGAGTGTGTTGCTTTGTATTGTCTCCATCTCAACTACGACACTCTCCAGCTCTCCTGGAGCCCCTTTAGGCTCTGGAAGCGGCTCTGGGGTCTCCCTGGATTTTCCTGAACACCCCCAGCCCTCCTAGCTGTTTCCAGCTCTGAGATCTGGGTATGCTGACCACCCTCAAACCCCAGGGAGCTTCAGGGACAATCCCTGGCTGGAGATTCCCCACCCCAGGGAGCTTCAGGGACAATCCCTGGCTGGAGATTCCCCACCCCAGGGAGCTTTGGGGACAATCCCTGGCTGGAGATTCCCCACCCCAGCGAGCTTCAGGGACAATCCCAGGCTGGAGATTCCCCACCCCAGGGAGCTTCAGGGACAATCCCTGGCTGGAGATTCCCCACCCCAGGGAGCTTCAGGGACAATCCCTGGCTGGGGATCCCCCACTCACCCACCCCAGGGAGCTCTGGGGACAATCCCAGGCTGGGAGCCCCACTCACCCGTCGGAGCCGGGCCGGGAGGGAGTGCTGTCCGAGGAGAGGGAGGACACGGAGGCCACGGAGAGGGGCCGGGATGAGGAGGGCATGGTGAAGGAGCGCACCATGGAGCGCGGCCGGCTGCCCCGCCGCTCCTCCAGCCCCGACAGCTGCAGCAACAAACGACACAGGTTACAGCTTGATCCAAAAAATCKATTGCAAAAAGCAGGCAACCCCGAYGAAGGGGAGAAATGACACACCTGACTCCACTGATATCAGAAGGCTAATTAATTACTTTATCATACTATATTGTTCTATATTACATTACATCTAAACTGAACCTGTCAGTTCATCTCAAAAACTCAACTCAACCCAACTGCCCAGAATCTCGTGACTGTCAGCCCACAGTCCTGACACACRCACCTGGATTCAACTGGTCAGTGARTCAAAACACTCACACCAGAATCCAATTACCARTTCCCTTCAGGTAAACAACCTTCCGTGCATTCCACTTGTGAACAACACAGGAGCAAAAACTGARATAAGAATTGTTTTTCCTTTCTCTGAGGTTCAGAGGATGTGAATCTCAGAAATAGCCTTGGGAAGTTGTGCCTCTGCTTTTCTCTTGGACACAAATATCCACACACCAAAGGGAACGGGAGAATGTTCYGTGGATTTTCTTCCAGGTAGACTTTGGTAGCGTTAATGAATTAATAACAACCAATACCTCAGGTTACCAACAAAGAAATAGGTTCTAAAGGAAATCCACCCGAAGGACAAAAAGAAAATATTTAGGTCCTCACAGGCAGTGTATAATTTCAAGTACATTCCAAGAATTCCTTTGTTCCAATGGTATTTCCATGCTTTTTTACATCTTGCCTTTATAAAACTTCTTACATATAATTTTTTAATCCATCTCTGCCATCGTTGTGACTGCCCTGTCAATATATTTCAATGAAATGGACTTCATTAAAAAAAACCCCAAAAACCCAAAGTAAAAATCCACAAAGACAAACTTTATGTCAAAAATATCAAGAGAGCCAATTTTCAGAGTGACACCAGGTTAAGAAGAAAATATATTAAAGTTTTGGTTTTGTTTCAGACAATTTCAGAGTTCTGAATATTTCTCCAAGCTTTGTTAGTCATTAATAACTGATATATGCATAAAATAATTGAACTCTTGCAGTCAACAAATAAGAATCTCATGCTGTTTAATTACAGGTATATTTTCCACCCTGTCAACTACTGGTAAATTGGCCTTGTACAAGGAAGACAGAAGAGATAAAACTCCATCAATCCTGAAAATTCTTACTGGTGGGTAGAGTGAAATTAGAGAGATAACACCACTTTCCAGTCATCTCCTTGATGATGTAAATGGATATTACTGAAGTGACTGACATGCAGGTATCATTAATGTTAATTACTTCTGTTCTCCCTTGGAATAAATTACTGTTTGAACTTTTCCCTGAATATATAAATTCATAAGATGGGATGTGAAGGACCATAAACAGAACATCACTTAAAGGATACCACAAAGGCTGGAATGTTCCCTGTAAGATCTGTGTCCCCATTAAAAAAAAGATSTCATTGCTACAGACAGAGTCCCAGAATTATTTAAGGTGGAAAAGTCTGAGATGGAGCCCAAGCTGYGCCCAGTGCCCACCYTGTCCTCAGCTCAGAGCACAACTCCAAATCCACTGATTCCTTGGACACCCMCAGGGATGGGCACTGCAACCCTCCCTGGGCAGTKCCTGAGCCCCTTTCYATGGGRCAATTCCTGCTGTGCCCACCCTGAGCTGCCCWGGCCCAGCCTGAGGCCGTTCCCTCTGCTCCTGTCCCTGTTCCCTGGAGCAGAGCCCGACCCCCCCGGCTGTGCCCTCCTGGCAGGAGCTGTGCAGAGCCACAAGGGCCCCTGRGCCTCCTTTGCTCCAAGCAAAATAGGATCTCATAAGAGCACTCAATCCATGTATTTTTGACTGAATTAACAATTCTATCCTGAACTAAAAAGCTGTTTGCTTTGTTTGTTCTGACCTTCACACTCAACACTGAAAAGCAGAACAAACCTCCACTGGAAACACCATGAAATTCTTGGCTTTCCCTTAAGGATGAAGCAGCAACTGGAAATAAGTTGCTGGAATGAGAAAAGCATGAATTTCAGTCCTTCTAAATCCATGAAGTAAGAGCTGTCATTTTCTTGCCTGCCTCCATTCGGTGTAGGTACAACCACACACTACCATAGAGGAGCCCTTCCCTAAAGGAATTCCACCTAGGGAAAGGTGACATTCAGCTCTTGAAGAATCCTGCTAAGTACCCATTTTTAAACTCTTTTTTGTAACCCAAACCCTTCAGAATTGAAGGATTGTCTTGACTTTCAAGGAACAGACTTAGGCAGTTTAGAAATTGCTCCTGTGCAGGGAAATGAAAGCACCGAACCTCCCTCAACATCTCTCATCTGCTCAGTATTCCATAATTTGATGATGACTGGAACAACCAGGAACTCTTCATCTACACTGCTCTGTTAAATCAATGGAATCATCACACAGGAATAGAGAGCTGCTGTAATTCAAGGGAATTCCTGATATTGGGGAAAGGAGAAATTGAGAGGGAACTCACGATGGCRCGGACGCCGTACTGCTTTTCCACCTTGTCCTTCAGCTGCCTGAAACACGCCTCCATCCTCTCATGGAACGGCCTCAGGGCCTCCGTCACCTTCTCCCCGTGGATCCGGATGCCTTCAGCCAGGAATGGGATCTGGAAAGCAGAATTTGGCTGCTCCACCCTGCCCAGCCCCTCCTGAGCCAAGGGACAGGGCRACGCTCCCACAGCAGGGAAAGAGCTCGTGCAGTGATAATAATATTAGCAGTAAGAGCAACAGTAATAGCAATTATAACACTACTAATAATCGTAACAATAATAACAACAATAATATTAAAAATGACAAGAATTATTATTACGATCACAGTGACCATCATCATTCCTTGCATATGATGCACAACAGGATCTAAACCCCTGTTCTCCAGGATTTCCTTTYTTTTCTGTTAAACAAAGTCCTTTACATTTAATTCAGCCCTAATTCTGCCCAGAAATCCCATGCTGGATTTATCYCACAGCACAAACCCTCCTGTGATATTCCACTCTCAAGCCCCCACAGATTCTGTACTTTAAAACACCAAACTGATGAATGATGAGTCTCACACCAGGTTATTAATACCAAATGCTTTCCCAGTTCCATGAGGATAAAACCCTGAAGACAAAAATAGTTTATGTTTTCTTTAATAAATGCTTTTTCTAAAGCTGCAAATGAGCTCCATCCTTGGACAGATATATACTGCAGAGCAATATTTATTAATAAAACATACAGTTTTAGATGCTATATAGTTCTCCTTAGAAAAATTGTTTTATTTTCTCTGGGAAGAAAACAGAAGAGGGAAAAAATTAAATTAATTCTCTTTTGTAACTGAAAATAATCATTTATCTTCAAGGCTTCTGTCACAAAATATCCATGCCAGCACAGGATTATATAATTAGTTCCTAGTGTGGAGGTGTAGCTGACCTTTGGAAATGTTTTAAGAGAGACATTTTCATTCCCACAGCTACCCAGACACACCATTAGAGTTTTCTACCTCCAGCTCAGGAAAAATATTTCCTCTTCCAGGTCCRTTTCAGCCCACACAGTGCTCTGATTCTAACTCAGATATTCTCTGCAGCAATCAAGCTAAGAGKCTTCTTCTTAATAATTCATAATTAAATCATAATACTGATTAAAAACAGATTTTTCTAATAAGACTGAGCAGCAATCAGAAGGAGCAGCTTTATTAGTAAGGAGAATAATAAATACACAGATGAATTACAGATGAAMAAACTCGAGAATCTTATCAAGATGATTCCCTGAGATTTGGCACTATTTAAATGGACAGAGGTGCTTCTCCTGAACAACTACAAAGAGAAGAATATTGACTTCTTTTTTTTTTAATGTAGTGGCTTCTATGTATAAGCATATGGATTTGCACTTGACAAAAATTAAACATGAAAYCAGAAAGTTTTCCCTGCTCTCAATAAGTCAATGAATTTCTAAATTTACATAATTACCAGGCCACACTGTGACCCTCTTGTTTTGGAGGGAWAAGTGGTCACTTGGCTCATTTATTTGAAAGAACTGTTGACATTGGAAATGGATTCTTTTTTAAAGAACTGGAATTACCAAGGTGAAGCATATGAGGCAATTTTATGGGTAGAGAATGCCCTGAAGGACCTGTCCTGGGGATCAGCCACCTCCAGGTTGGAAAATCAAGAGCAGGAAGTAAATGACACTATTTGTAGGGAAAAAATATGAGGGGAGGGAGAAGGAGAAGAACAAGGAGAACAAGAAGAGAAAGAACAACAAGAACAACAAGAACAGGAACAACGAGAACAATAC
>JACDOX010000709.1:17717-90554 GCA_014549065.1 Cardinalis cardinalis
AGGAGATGTTTGTTAATCTTTTACAGAAGCTGAAATTCATGATTGTCCCATGACTTTGCCACAGAAGAACGTGAGGCTGCTGAGTCAGGATATTTGGCCTCCCTGTTCAAGACCACTTAATCCTTAAAAATTTATCAAATGCAGGAAAAACCTTCCAACTGTGTTACCATTTCTGTTTCACCTTCTTCCAAACTCCTCCTGTGTCTCCTTTCCAGACACAGGGAAATGTGCTGATGGCTGACATRGAATTTGACACCTGTCAGAGGCAGAATTTTGCCACATTCAGCATATTCCCAAATAATCTGGCCTTGAAGAAAGGGCATTTTCTTATTTCATAACTCTGTTCTTGGCTGATTTTAAAATTTTATAAAGTTCTACTGCAACTTGAAATTATTCCCTGATTTGTTTCCCCTTTTTGTTTTTTTTTTAAAATCTTGATCTGCTCGGCTGAAAAGACTGAAAAAAATGACATTGATTTGAATTATTAAACTAATCTTTGAAAACAATCTTTCAGAGCAAGGGGATCATAAAATATGAGCATAAAACCTGAGTTTGGTATGCAGCAGTTCTTTCATCTCAGTAGAAGGAGCACAAGGTTTTGATTTGCTGTGGTATTTTTCTGTTTTGCTGTGCTGTAAATACTTTAGCTAAATTCAGAGTGACTAATGTCATCAATCATTCATTTCTCTGCCTTAATTTCAATCAATCATTTCATTATCTTCATGTTAAAATGAAAGATCAGCTTGAAATGGTGCAGTTGCATGGGAACATTTTTTGCCTAGGTTGGAAAAGCACCAAGAAGGACAAAAATGGACATTGCTTTGCTAATGGAATTTATCTGAATTAATAAGAGACAGAAACAAAATGTACACTTGAAGTTCACAGGAATTGTATGAATTATGAATTCCACGGCACAGTGGAGAAAGAGGTAAGGAGATGAAAAAAATTGAATTTAACTGGTCAGCTGGTAATACAATTGTCAGGCTCCTATTTCATATACCCAATTGATTTATGCAGCAGGGAGAAAATTCCATGTGATTACAGAACTCCAAGCCCCACATTACTGAAAAATGAAATCTCCTTTTTGCTTTCCGTCCCTGTCAGCCCAGGATGAATTCAGCCCCTCCAAAGACTTCCATACAAATCCAATATTTGGGAGCTGACTCCCACCTGGCTGGCAACTGAAGYAATTTGAGAGGAATTTTAAATTTTAGGATCCCTTAAATGTGTATGAAACATCCAAAGCAATYTAAAAACACTGAAAGGGCTTTTAGTGACTCTTAATTTTCAGATATAAAAATAAACGTTGATCCCTTTTTCTATTCTCTTGGTTCCTGTTGCTCTTGAAGTACAAAACTAATGGGAAATCATGTGTTTAARAGCCCTGAATAATTACAATACAATGTGATCAGCTGCCATACCTATTTTCAAATTGTAATATTATTTTAATACACAAGTGTCACCAAAGTGAGACTGTGCTGAGGGAAAGTGTGTTTGGAATTCATTTGAAGTATTATTCTCAGAGGCAAAGACACAGAGCTGACACCAAGTCAGTCTGCTGGGACCAAATTATTTTCCTCTATAAAACTTAAAGCTTATAAAATCTAATCTTTTCTAAGAGCTCACAAGAAAATAAATTAAAAAATGCTTTTTTTYTCTTTGTCAGACCAAAAGAGTTTTTTACTCACTGATAGTTTTAAGGCCTTCAGAGAATATTCTATTTTTGAATTCTGTAGCTTTGGCTCTACTACCTCTAAGACTGAAATCTACGGAAATGTAAATTATTCCCTTTATTGTGAAGACAGAACAGAATATGAAAAGACAATGATTCACTTTCTGTGGGAAAAAAAACATTTCCAATCAACCTGGTATTTTTTTAGTTATCATAAAATTATATTGAGACCATAGAAAAATGTCCAGTATGTGACTACAGAGCAAAACTGGAATTGTCTCTTGCTTGCCCTGAAAAATATTTTCTCATCTGATACAGATAGGAGATTGTCACTTACTATGTGTTTAGAAAAAAAAAAACCAAGAAAAATGAAAGTATCTTGATCATATTTGTTCTCTGCAAGTTTATCAAAATGAGCAATTATGTCAGATTTGAAAAGATGAACTTTAACTCAAGCTCCAAGACAGATTTAAATGGCAAAGAAATGTATCCAAGGTGAGGATAATGTCTGAATTTCCTCCAAAGTGACACCAAGCTGTCTTTCCACAGCAGCTGMCTCTGCCAAACCTGACTTCAAGTTTCTTACCTGCCAAGCAATCAGATCCTTCAGCTTCTCAATCTTGTCATGATCCTCTGCATGCTCGTGCATGTATTTTTCAGTAAAAAAAGCCTGATTGAGAGAGAGAGAAATGAGGCATTATTCAGAAAATGAAACATCCACTACCAGAGGAATGAGCTACAACGAAGATAAATTGATCAACTTAAAAATTCTGCTAAGTAACAGCTACAAACACAAAGTGAAAATTGTGGAATCACAGAATCACAGTGATTTGGGTTGGAAAGGACCTTAAATCCCATCCAGTGCCATYCCTTGGGACACCTTCCACTGTCCCAGGGTGYTCCSAGCCCCARTGTCCAGCCTGGCCTTGGGCACTGCCAGGGATCCAGGGGCAGCCACAGYTGCTCTGGGAATTCCACCCCARCCAGGAATTCCCAATTCCCAATCTCCCATCCAGCCCTGCCCTCTGGCAGTGGGAGCCATTCCCTGTGTCCTGTCCCTCCATCCCTTGTCCCCAGCCCCTCTGCAGCTCTCCTGGAGCCCCTTTAGACCCTGCAAGGCCACACTGAGGCCCAAAGCTTCTCCTCTCCAGGTGAACAATCCCAGCTCTCCCAGCCCTTCCTCCCAGCAGAGCTGCTCCATCCAAGCAGGGCAGGGATTCCTGGTGGAATCCAGGGGATCCTGGTGGAATCCAGGGGATCCTGGTGGAATCCAGGGGATCCTGGTGGAATTCAGGGGATCCTGGTGGAATCCAGGGAATCCTGGTGGAATCCAGGGGATCCAGGTGGAATTCAGGGGATCCTGGTGGAATTCAGGGATGCCTGGTGGAATTCAGGGGATCCTGGTGGAATCCAGGGAATCCCGGTGTTACCTTCTCGTAGTTGGCGAAGCCCCCCATGACAGCAGGGTCCACGATGCCGTTGAGCAGCATGGACAGGGGGTTGATGGGCAGGTTGGGGTCGTTCAGGTGCTGCTGCACCATGTTATTGATCTTGTCATTGGTCAGCTGCATGGTTTCTATGGCGTTTTCCAGCGGGCTGATCTCCACCTGAAACCCAAACAAAAGGAGATTTCAAACCAGGGGCAGAGTTTTTAACCTGCTCAGCAAAACCCCACAGGCAGAAACACTCCAGGCCTTTCAGAACCCAGGTTATTGGGAGATTTTCGACCAATAATGACCAGAAAGGGTGATTGAGGTATTTGGTATCTCTGTGCTGCAGTAACTGATGTGATGATGGGTATCAGGGGAGGAAGTTAACTGCATTTTGCTGCTGCAGGAGGGATTACATCCCAGCACAGCATCCAGAAAGGCTCTGGCAGCAATCACGTGAGGTTTTTTGGAGGATTACGGAGAACATCAGAGATTAAGGGTTGGTGAGTTTTAGCAGCACAAAGAAGATCCAGCTTAACGTAACAGTAAGAAAGAAATGATAACTTWAACGTGGATTTTCTGATGGAAAATGTAATCCTAAGCCGCTCAAAAATCAGGAAGATATTTTTGCAGTGATTATTTTGGTGTGTTTCCAAGGACATCGAGTTGAATATGTTGATGAGATGACATCTAAACTATCTGCTCTGCTTTTTCCCAAGAGATCAGATTTTCCTCATCTGACCACTGAGAACTGAAGGGAGAAATTTTCTTTTTACCTGGACTTCAATGAAGAGTCTCCTGAGATGCCTTCACGGGGTGAATTAGTTCTTATGCTGTCTAAAACTTGCTTTATTTTAATGAACTGACCTCCAGCTACTTTTTATGCCCAGCTACCATGTCTTTCAAAAAGTTCATGTTGAAAAAAACAGTATTAAAATATATTAAATATTAGTGAATGGGCTGAAAACCAGTAACTTGCAGTGACCCAGAGTGTAGAGAGGCCTCACTGGAAGCCACAGCCTGCTTGTATTAAAAAAATGATGTGGAAGGGAGAGGAAAGGAAGGTTAATTGAGGCCTGTGAGGAAAATGCAAGTGTATATTTGATTACAGCCTCATTTACATAAATGCTACATAAACAAAGCAGCACTTCTACCTGGCTATCAGTTGCTTACCCTGTTTCTGAGAACCACTTATAATCAAATCTCTTTAGTTGTTACTCTTACACCTGCCAGCTGATTACATCAAGGATGTTTTAATTAGCATTTTGAGCAGCCTGCCTGCTGAATGATTCTGGAAGGCAGGGAAGGAGCCTGGTGGTTCTGCTGGGAACGGGGAGCAGACCAGGCTCGGACAGAGCCCAGACTGCCAGGGGCAATCTGGACTGGGGAGTGAAGCCACATCCACCATCTGATTGGGCAAAACTGCTGGGAACATCACAGGCTAAATTTAGCATTCTGTCACTTGTATTAATGGCCTTATAACTATGCAATAATGTGTTGATGAACCATTGCTTTTAAAGCTCTTGAACATCTCCAGAAATTAGCACTCATTGAGCTGACAGCTTTTTGACTTTTCTGTAGCAGCAATCATGGCTTTCTTTCTCATTCTCCTTTCTTTTACTACTCTTGTAACACTCCCTCTTATTTTTTAAAAGCAGATGGAGAATTGCAGTTGCCACCTCACTACTACAAACTGGGCTTTGGAACCTGGTGAAATCTATTTATGCTAAGTGTAAATTCAGAGCCTTGCTCCCAGTGCCACTATGGGCACTCCTCACTCTATCCAGGGAAAACAGGAATTACTCCTGAGACTTTTGCACCAGTACAGAATTCCAAGATAAAAACAAAACAGAGATTAGCATTTGTGCTTTTCAAACTCAAGTGTGATTCAAGATCTGATATCTAATTCCCTAGCTGGTGTCTCTCCCCTACAACTTCTTGTGCTCAGCTTAAAGCAAATCAGATCCAGAATAAGGAATGCTGGCCCCAAATTCCTTGCAGATAATGAACAAATTGCAAAGGTTTAGGTAAAAGTACTCAGAAGGAATTGGAAAAGCCAGCAGATTTAAAGCACCTCTACATGTTCCTATGGGTTATGTAACATAATACACTGCATTTATGAAATTACTCTGTTCTCTCAGCACTGATTTGATGTAATCTCACCTCTCCCTTTAACGATATTCCAGTTCCATCAATAAAATATGAAACATGCAGAGCTGCTGGAGTATCCTGGTGCTTAGCAAGGGATCAATAATATCTGTATCCATAATCACAATTTAGCATTACAGGGATGTAAACCCTGTGATCCTCCTTGCAGCATTTTAGCTGACAGAGATCTTGAGGGAAGTCAATACCCATTTTGTGGGAACTGTGCCAGAGGAGGTCAGGAGTTATCTGTAGCAGTCTTCCCACACGTTATTAAGTTCCATTCTGCTATCATTTCTCAGCTCTGCAACTCATACAATCCTTGCTCCCAAAAGGCTGAGGGGATTTGTGCCCATTTGGATGCCAGGCAGAGCAGGAGGGGTGCACACCAAGTGCCTGTCAGGCTCTGCTCTCTGCTCATCAGGACTGGCATCAGATCTGCCAGCCTTTACAAACAGCACTTCTTGCCATCATGATGACAAATACAATCTTCTCCATCAGGGTTATATTGAAACTACGAAATTCATTAAAAATTCAATGTGTTTTATTCAGCTGCCTGTTACTGTCACACATCACATTCATATTCTGTTACTATAGATACCATAGTAATTTTCTGCATTACTTCTGTTCATCCAAATACAACTGTCCAACATAACCTCAATGGAGCAATGAAAAAGGTTTTAATTAATCATATGCAAATTGTTCTTTTCCTTTAAAAATAAGCCTCACAAGAGAGATTTCAAAAACGCAGTAACAATGTTTTTATTGCTACTTAAAAATTACAGCTGCATAAGAATAATTTAATCTTAAAGGCGTTTAATGGATATGTCTTATCTAAACAGTCTAAATGGTTGAACAGAGAAATGAGTAATTTGGAGTTACTCTGTGAGGTTGCTGAGGGTATATTTAGCTAAATATGGAGAAGAAACAAAAACAACCTTTAACCACGAGTGGTAAGAAAGGCAGACATACAATGCCTTTGATTATTGGGGTATTTTGGATTAATGACAATCAAAATACCCAGATCCTCTTTGATAAAGTTCAGGCTAGATTCTCTGGGATGGAGCAGGGCTTCCCTGCACCACCTCAGGTCTCTCTTCATTCTAGGCACCTGCTGAGAGGCACAAACGCTTTCAAAAAGSGCTGAAGGCCTTGGAGGGCTGGCTGCATTCCCTTCCCTCAGGAATGGAAAAGCATTGCCTGAGTCACCCTCAGTGAACAATCAGCACCCTCAGCAGGTTCCTTCAGGATGTGCCAGGTCCAATCCCATGGATTCCTTGTTCACAGATCTAAGCACAGCTACTGAGACACAAAAATACTCCCTGGCTGTATAAAACCCCCATTGTTTTACACAATCTCAGTACAGCCAAGCTGATCTTACCATGAAAACTGATTTGACTTCAAACCACCTGAGGATCCCTGGTAATTTATAGGCTGTCACGTAGATGGTTCTCTCAATCCACATGTTCTGCAAAGGGAGCACAAGTGTCACGTTATCAATGGACAGCTGGGACCCCGAGCAAAGCCCTAAAACATCAGMAGCAGGACAAGGACCAAGATGTGGCAGATATCACAGAGCCAGGGGGGAATTCCAAATGGAAGATGGAGCAGCACTGATTTAAATTTGGGAACAGCAGGGAACAACTGCTCCCTTTCTGAAGGACAATACCAAGGAAAGATCCCCTGGTTTTACTGGATGTTTTTGGGTTGGAAAGGACCTTAAAATCCATCCAGTTCCAGAAACAGGGACACCTTCCACTATCCCAGGCTGCTCCAAGCCCCCATCCAACCTGGCCTTGGCCACTTCYAGGGATCTGCACAGCTGCTGTGGGCACCCTGTGCCAGGGTCTCCTCACAGCACTCATTTATTGACCATTAGATGAAACAAATGGTTCAGTAAAAGAAAAAAGCAASAAAAAAGTATTAGTGACAAAAGATTTTCAGATGCCTGACTGGAATCTTCATGGCAAGACAAGTTTCAGGTGTAACAATTTAAAATCCTTTCTCAGAAGAGCTGTTTTTACAAAATAAATACAGCTTTGCCCATTTTCTTCCTATTGGTATAAACGAGAACATGATAAATTGGCTTAATKAACTTTCTATGAAAAATAATCCCTTTAAACCCAGAATTTATTTCTCAGCAAGCAAAAGATAATGAATGGCTCAGATGCTCAAAATAGAGGTGGATAAACAAGCAAACCAAAAGTGGTTTATTTTCTCCATAATTTCTTACTGCAAATTCGTTGTCTGGGTTTTTCTCTCCTTTTCGAACGGGGCGTGAATACTCAAAGCGTTGGACTTCATTCACCCTGTAGAAACTGCAAAGAGGGAAAAGAATCATGGAATCACAGAATGGACTGGGTTGGAAATGACCTCAGAGATCATGCAGTTCCAAGCCCCAAATGCACCATGAAAATCAAATGCTGTCTGTTTAGGAATGGATACTAAATTCTGATATTAGAGGAAGTTCATCAACAAATATGGGATCACTATTTTCCAGTGGGTCGCAATGTGTGCCAATATTAAAAATCACCATTAAATGCCCTCATTATGCCCATGCCCCTAAACTGTGCACAGATTCCTAATGCAACAATAATGTGCTATAAAGGGGACTGAGAAAACAACAAAACCCAACCCAAACTCACCTCACAATTTGTTCTGACACCGGCCTGTGAAATTTTGAGGGTAAATCCAGTTTGGGCTTTACAGTGAAGCACTGAATATCTGAATTTCAGGGGTTAAGAAGTGAAAAGGAAATTTCAGTCACACAGAGCAAACAGCTCAACAGAAACACACACACAAAAAAAAGGACAAACAACAAAATCGGCGTGTTACACCTGTCAGGGCAGAAGTGCAACAGGTTGGCTGTAAATTCTTGACCTGAGCTGCTGGATGCACTAGTTGTACTGGTTGTAGTGGGTGTACAGCCCAAGGATACACTGGCCAGAGGAGGTTTTGATGTCATCACCAGGGGGTGACGTCGTCTTCATCTTCTCGGCGTTGGGGAACTGCGTCAGCAGCCGCGCCTCRAAGTCCTCGCGGCGCTCRTACTCCTTGCCCCGGTAAATGAACACTTTGTTCTGCAAACACACGAWGCCTCAGGTTTGGCTTTTCTATTTTTCACATTTTCACACTAAAACATGTGCTGTTTTAGTGTGTGGGGCTGGGTTCACATCAGGGGATGCTGAGCTCTGTGCACAGAGCAGGGAGACAAAACAATTCCTGCTCCAGCTGGGCACCAAGGACAAATGATCCAAATCTCAGCCCCAGAGCACAAACACCGTGGGCTGGAGAGAGAAAAACAAGCAGGGTGGGACTGCAGGGGCTAAAGCTGGGATGGGACAATGAACTGCAAGGKGCAAATGGAGCAGAACTGATCCCAGGGACAGACCCCGTGCCCGCTGGTGCATTTTGGGGCCATTTTGGTTCATCCTGGGTGCAGCCCTGGCTGGGCTCTKGTGCTGCCCAAGGTGGATCCATGGAGGAGATCCTTGGAATCAMTCCCTGCTTTATTCTGGAACTCTGYCCAGCCTCTGCTCTAGGGCAGCCTGCACAAGGCATCACAGGGGCACCCACCAGCACCCCCAGAGCTAAAACCAGTGCTCCCAGTACAGAACTGGGGCCTCAGATGGGCTGACAGCAACGCTGTTAGCACTTCTCAGTACAAGAGGAATTTCACACTCCTCACRCTGTGTTGTAATCAATACTTTATCAATATTTTTTTCTCACCTCCAATTCCATCCTGGGATTATTAAGCCYATGTTTACCTTCAGGTATTTTTTAAAGCCACACTAAAATCACCTCAAAACGTGATTTCAAGGATCTGTAACATTGGTGGCCATTTAAAATATAGTAAGAGAAATTATTACCAAATCCAAGATGTCTCCTCCGCCTTCCACAGCTAATGATGGAATGGATGTCAATAAATAAACTGGATTAGGCTTTTTAYACATAAACCTTTATTCAAAGGTACTCAGGTGAGCAAAAAAGAGTAGCAGAGAAAAACAGAAACATAATGCAGATTTAAGGAGGAATATCCAAAAATACTGACTCTTACAAAATTACTCATATTAATGGATTAGATTTTTGCCATTATAAACTTAGAACTTTCTATAACTTTAAAATTAAGTTTATTGTATTTGTAAGCATTGGTTTTTTCTTTGCCAACAAAGAAAATGAAGAGATATTTTATACAGTCCATTTACATGCTGAGTTCATTAAATTCTAAAGGAAAATGTAAAAGACAACTTGCATATTTTTAACTGATCAAACATATTAAAGCAAGTTTGGATAAAATTTGCATCTGAATATGCTTAACCTCATTACTCATCTCAAAATGAATTCTTGGTGAAGAAATTATACAGCCTTATTAAAAAAGGGTGTTTTGACTGGGGGCAGGAATATGGAGTTGTTCACATTTGCCCAGCTGGGTTTAGTTCTGCAATGCTGCCTTTTGAAAAGCTCAGTWGGGGAAAGAAAGGTAATAATAGATGGGTCTGCATAACTGTAATTTATGTATATACATTTGTAATTTACAGGGAATGCTGGAATAGAGGGAGAAGTGAGGATTTTCTCCATCAGCAGGGCACTCAACAGCCTRGTTTTCAGAGGGCAAATTGGGAAGGAATTAATTCCTGTGAGGGTGGTGAGCCCTGGCACAGAATGCCCAGGGAAGTTAACAAAATAATGATGAGTTACTTCTGTGTCAYCAACTGCCAAGTGCCAGAGAATCATAATACAGATGCAATTCAGACAGGTTATAGCCCCACTTTTCTTTACCCACTAATTAAACCCATAAAAATCCCAATATTAGTGAAAAAACCCCTTAAAATGTCACTAAAGCTATGATCCTGGCATCAACTGAGTGACACATGTCTTAAATTGGCACATGACACACACAAATCAATGATAAAAAATTGCTATTAAAGGTGTCACACACACCTTTGATAGTCAACTTCATTTTAGTGACAATGCTGGAAAGGACAGTCACCTGAAAACATGGTCATACAAAAGGTTTCTCTACCATGCTCATATACATATATATATATATATATATATATATATTTTATATATAAAACTATATATTAACCTGTCAGGCAAAAATGTCACCATTTCAGATGGTTATGACCCTGAGTCATAACCATCATTTATGGTTTGGGTCATTTATCTTCATTTCTAGTGATACCCTGAAGAAATAGAAAGTACTGAAKACGTTTGAAGAGAAAGTTTTCTACTAAAATCCAACTATTCCATCTTAGAAACCAGAAAGGAAAAAAACAGTGTTTGTTTTGTACACCTAAAAAACACCTGTCAGTGTTAGGCAAGTTTCTCCAAGCCAAGGGAAATTTCCAGAGCAAGAAAAGTCTCTGGAAACAGGAGACACTTACCCTTATGAAAGTTGGGAATCCCTGGCCATAGTATCCAACAGCAAAATAATCTGGTTTTGGTCGTATCACCTTCACAATATTTTCATAGAACTGGGCTTGTTTYCTCTGCAAAATAAACAGGAGGGATTTGAATGACCTGAGCTTTTAGGAGATTCCTTTTACTTAAGATCTTGTATGCATCTCTAAACTAAAGATGTTTCATTCCCCTGTTTTTCCTCACCTTTGTTTCAGATTCATGGCAATACTTGGAAATACCAGACTCTCTAGCCATGATTTTTCCACTCACCATAGTGAATCTGACTGTTCCCTAAAGAATATCTCAATTTTGACGAATTTCACCTTATCATGGTGAACCTCACTGCTCCATATCCAATATCTCAATTTTGATGGACCTCATGTTGGTGAACTTTATTGTTCCATATCCAATATCTCAATTTTGATGGACCTCATCTTGGTGAACCTCACTGATTCTCATCCACTATTTCACTGGCAATGAAGGTCAGGAATTAGCAAGGCAATCTGAAATTCCAGTTGTGACACTTCCATTGCCATAACACTGGAAAGATGAAGCCGCTCACAGCTCATCCCAATGGTGCTGACTTGTCAGTTTTAGGCTCTTACAACTCATTACATTTTTCTACTACTTCTCTTACATATTTTCAACCATGAATTTGCATATGGAAAGCAGGCAGTTGAGAACTGCAGGAAAATGTAAATGCTGGAATAAACACACGCATGGCAGACGCCATCTGCTTTCGACGCTGAGTTCTTCTTTATCTCTAATGATGAAATAATAGCAAATGAGCAGCTTCAGAAGATCTGTTCATTAACTTATTTTTAGTCTATTATTTCTGCAAAGAGAATGACTTTTGATCTGGGGGGAGGTTTAGTGCTGCTCCCACACGACAGATAACTGTAAATGTCACCAAAACTACAAAGACCCAGATCTGCCGAGTATTTCTCAGCTCATCTGGAGCAAAAATATTTTGTTATTTGTGAATTGTCTTAGAGGCTAATATTTAATATTGCTTGAAGAAAAGAGACAAAAGGGAGAATAGAAAGAACAAAAAACTTCATAATTTTATTGTGGGAGAAAAAAAGGCTGTTCAGCAGCAGCAATAAGAAAAGCTGATGGGGTACGTGAGACCTGACTCATATGGGAGAGTGAATTTTGATCTCTGTCTTGTGAGGGAAATGCACACCAGGGCTAATGCTGTGACATCTCATCTCTTGGCTGATGAGCAGATAAACTCAATTGTCTGATGTGAGGACAGGAAGTTCTGGGTCTCCTTTCTTAGAAGAGGGAGAAACTCCATGGAAATATCCAAGGCCAGGCTGGACAGGGCTTGGAGCAACCTGGGACAGTGGAAGGTGTCCCTGCCCATGGCAAAGTGGGTGGAACTGGATGAGCTTTAAGGTCCTCCCAACCCAAAYCATTCCATCACTCTGTGATCATTGGCTACAATGAATAAAGTGCAAATCCCAACTTCTCCAAARTGGATCCAGTAGCGTAATTAAAGAGTGGCTGCCTCTGTGACAAACCCGTTCACACTCCCATGTGCAAGCAAAAAGGAGATGGAAAATGGAAACTGAGGGACTTGGAGAGTAGCCATCCCCTGGTGAAAAATCACCTCTGACAACCATTTCTAGCTGAGGAACAATCCTACCCAATTCCTTTTATGCTGAAATGAAGAATATTCTGTGCCCATCCCACCAGGAGCAGYGAGCTGGGGCTGAGTGGAACTGAGTTCAACACTGCAGGAATGCCCAGCTCAGACAYACTGGGATAAAGAAAACAGATAAATAATTCAAAGAAATTGAGGAAAATGTACTCTGAGTGCAAAAGCAAAAGGCATCAAAAACTTTTGAGTCAAAAATTTTCAGAAACAAACTGGAATTACATCCCAACTCCTGTGGAAATGGTTGGGACCTGAGGAGGGACAGTGACAGCTGCCATTTATCTCTTTGGAAGAGAACAGGAGGAAAAAAATGGCACAGGAATAATGAATGGGTAACGTCAGGGCAAAAATAACTGACTGGAAACATGAATGCTTGGGGATTATTCATACCTAAAAAAAGAAATGTGAATATAGAAAGACACTTGAGAGAGAATGGGGATTTTTTTTTCACGTCCCCATTTATATTTAAATTCAAAATTTCCTTTTATACCCCAAATAAATCAGCTTAACATTAYTGAAATGCTTTTCTTTCAGCTAAAAAAAAATAAATTCAATGTTTTTCAGACAATCCAGTGGTAGCCAGTTAATTGACACTGGTCCAACAAAACCATGACGGGTATTTGTTTCTGAATTTTACTGTCATTGATATAGTATTTTTTATATAATTCTAAAAGCTTAGAAATTCAACTCTGAAATAAATTATTGCAGTGTCTATGTCATTAAGAAAACCTACCAGCAGTTCACTGAGTTGTTCATAATCAAACATTTCATTTTCATACTGTTCTGCAAGTTCTTTACCCAAGGCAATGGCCTCTTCCCACATCTGTTGGAARAAAAAAATCACAAAACAACAAAAAGAAGCTGAATTATATACCTTGGTTAAACATCAACATTAGAATCAAATAAATCTGAATAAAGCAACCAAATKAATTGTGCCACATGCCTGAAAACACTGAGCATCTGACGTGCCAAAGAGCTGTGCTGGGGTTATAAATGTCTCTATTCATGGAATCATGGAATTGTTGAGGCTGGAAAAGCCCTCCAAGTTCAATGAGTTTGATCATTCCCAGCACTGCCAAGGCCAGCAGTGCCCCGTGTCCCCAAGTGCCACATCCACATGGATTTTACATCCCTCCAGGGATGAGGACTCCAACACTGCCCTGGGCAGCTGTGCCAGGGCTGGAMAAACCTTTCCATGAGGAAATTGTTCCCCAATATCCACCCTGAGCTGCCCYGGCCCAGCCTGAGGCCGTTCCCTCTGCTCCTGTCCCTGTTCCCTGGAGCAGAGCCCGACCCCCCCGGCTGTGCCCTCCTGGCAGGAGCTGTGCAGAGCCACAAGGGCCCCTGAGCCTCCTTTGCTCCAGGCTCAGCCCCTGCCCAGCTCCCTCAGGGATTCTCCATTCCCTTCCCGGCTCCCCAGGGATTCTCCATTCCCTTCCCGGTTCCCTCAGGGATTCTCCATTCCCTTCCCGGCTCCCTCAGGGATTCTCCATTCCCTTCCCGGCTCCCTCGGGGATTCTCCATTCCCTTCCCAGCTCCTCAGGGATTCTCCAGCCCCTTCCCAGCTCCCTCAGGGATTCTCCAGCCCCTTCCCATCTCCCTCAGCCCCTCCTGGGGCTCTGATCCCTTCCCTGGACACCTTCCAGCCCCACAATGACCTTTTTATCACTGAGGGGCCCAAAAGTTGACACGGGATTGGAGATGCCTGAGCAGTGCCAGTACAGAGGGACAATGCCTGCCCTGGTCCTGCTCCACACCATTTTTGACACAACCCAGGTGCCATYGGCCTTCTTGGCCTGGTGGCACTCCAGGTGATCTGCTCCATGACCTTCCCTGGCACAGGACACAAATTCACTAGATCCCAATCAAGTCAAATGATCAAAGAGCTTCAGAAATGAAATGATGCCAGCCCATCCAGTAATGTGTAAACACAGCTTGTCTACCATGAAACCCAGGACCTAAGGCTTTGGAGCAAGGCTGGTGATTGATTATATTTCATAATCACCTCTCTCTCCCTCTAATATCTGTAATCTGTATTAGACAGGACAGGCAATTTGCAGATATTGCTTTGAACAAATACTCATTATATTTCCATTGGTTCTTCTTCTTCTTGTTCCTCAACCATGAAATTCAGCAGCCGTCTCAAGTGACCCAAAGAAATTTAACAATATCCTTCAGCTCCTTAGAAGGCAACAACCTTAATGAGGAGCAGCAAGAATGGTTTTAAATGTGCATTTTTCATTTGTTTTTTCCACTCCAAAAATAAAGAACCACTCCAACCCAAAAATATGCTTAAATTAGCACACCAGGCTATCTAAGACYAAACTTGATGATCTACCTCTGCTGCTGAAATTTGGTTGGCATTGCTGACCTCACTTCATTATAAAAATGAGTTTCAGAGTAAGTYAGAAATGCAGATTTTATCAGCCTTCATCTTAAATTTAAATCCTCTGGCCACACCACCTCATTCTCCTCTCAGCATGAGGCCACACATTGTCCTGGTGGAATCCTGAGGGGATGCAGCAGCCAAGAGCAGGTGGATGGAGAAGGGCTGAGGGGAAAGGCTGTGAACACACAATTCCCTATTTTCCTCCCAAAATATCCACCTTTGGGGACAGGGAGTTTGGGATGAAGCATCACAACTTCCAAAGATGGTGGRAGGTGGATGCTGGGGAGAGAAGAGGAAACGTGACCTGGGGAAACCTTCACAACAACTGATCCCGGCATCCATCTCATAAAAATCCCTCAATCCCATCCTCTTCAAAGTATTGTGCAAATAAGAAATATTTTAATATTTTACACCCCAAACCCCAAAAGCTCCCCAAACCTCACAAATGAAATTCTACACTCAAAGCCCCAAAATCAGTGTCAGGTGAATTCTCTTTGTCTACTGATCCGCAAGGTGAAATTGCCATTCTTAGCACATCTGGAAAACTTGGGAAAAATAAGACTTTTAGAAAAATTCCTGGTTCTAGATGCTGATTTGAAAAATAAGAATAAAACATTAAGGATGAATCCTCAGCAAGTCTTCATATGGAACATGCCAATGTCACAAAAAGCAACATGGGTCCCACTGGTTCACTGGCCATCCCTGCTCCTCTCTGGAAAAAAGGAGCCAATTTTCAAGGGAGGGATGGACTGAAAGGTTATCCTGGCAAACTGAGTGGGAATGGCTGGAAAGCAGCAGCCTGGAGAGGCAGAGAGCTGCTGATGGTGCAGGAGATGAGGAAATGCAGAGGGAAAAACATGCAAGACCACATGGAGAAAGGAGATTTCTGCCCTCCAAGTAAAGACAAAATAAGGGCTGAAAACTGCACTGTGAGGCTGASCAAGGGGAAAAGAGCTTCTGAGTCCTGCAAAAACCAGCTGGGATGATGATGTCTGGACAAAGTGGTGACCTAATTTGAGATAAAAAAGAGCCATGAATGCTCACAAGGAGCAGAATCTGGGTCTTCATTAACCTTTCCTTGCAGCTCCTCGTGATATTCGACCCCTCCTCTTGATTTTACTTATTTCTCCAACAAGGTTCAGAATGTTATTTATCTAGGGAAGAGGACTGGAATGAGCATGAGTTGCCTCATGTTTGTAAAGTGCCTTGAAGGTGAAAAATGCATCAGAAGGACTAATTACAATCACGGTAATGAGGGATCACGTCTGCAGGAAATTACAAGGCAGCCTGAACGCTCTRCAACGCAATTTTTGCAAATGGAAGGATCTGAATGTTTTTATCCATATTATGGATCTAATCTAGCATGATGATACAGAGCATGTTTTTATTTTTAAACAAAAATTAACATGAATTTAAGAGTAAAGGCACAGTTGCAGAAGAAGGGGGACATTTTCACACACCAAGATGAGTTCATTTTGATTCAGAAGGGCAATTCAGCACCAATTTATAGGAGCTGAACTAATATTCAGGTGTTTGTTAAGTCAGCAAGTGAAAGCTTTCAAAATCACTTAACCTTTCCTCATTTTGAGTGCCATTTTCTTCTGAACTTCAGTCATCCATAACTTGTGCGTATTTTCATTTCAAAGACAACGGTGTGACCATCACTTCCCTTGTCCTGCTTCTCTGTTTGTGTGCCTCAGATTTAACCAGCCCCTCTCCAAAATGAGACTGGAAATAAACTGAAAMCTAAATCATTTTTGATTTGCATCAACACTGTAAACAAACTCCTTTGGTTCTTCCCACTAACTCCTGGATGAGCACAGATGTGTTCCCATACCACGTCTGGGAATACAAAAGGTTTAGATAGGTAGGTTTAGATGGGATATTGGGAAAAAAAATCCTTTCCTGTGAGAGTGGGCAGGCCCTGGCACAGCTGTGGCTGCCCCTGGATCCCTGGAAGTGTCCCAGGCCAGGCTGGAGGAACCTGGGAGAGCTGATAGATGTCCTYGTGACAGGGTAGAACCAGGTGACCTTTAAATGTCCTTCCCAACCCAAACCATTCCGTGATTCTGAAAGCAGACACACTCTGCCTACACATCACTGCCTATAGGTACCACAGCACTGCCACTGATTAAATAACAACTTTAGCATCATTAAATCTCCTTTGATTTTTTTTTCACCTTCCCACCCTTGTCTGTCAGCGCCATAAGCACATCGGAGCAGAGGCTGCACCTCCTCTAGCCTGAACAAAGCCTTTAGATGTTACTGAATATTAATATTAATAATGGATTCTGTAAATGATCCAGAGCCTGAAAAATGAATCCTCAAATTAAATGTGATCCAGATTTAGTTCATGTACAACAGACAATAATCACATAATCCTTGTGTTTTTCCTAGCAGGGAAGTGGAGATGAACAGGAGAAAACAGGACCATGGAATCACACCAGAAGGATTTGGGTTAAAGATCATCTCCTTCCACCCCTGCCATGGCAGGGACACCTCCCACTGTCCCAGGTGCTCCCAGCCYCAGTGTCCAGCCTGGCCTTGGGCACTGCCAGGGATCCTGGGGCAGCCCCAGCTGCTCTGGGAATTCCATCCCAGCCCCTTCCCAAGCTCCCAGGGAACAATTCCCAATTCCCAATCTCCCATCCAAATATACCCACTGTCAGTTTAAAGCCATTCCCTGTGTCCTGTCCCTCCATSCCTTGTCCCCAGTCCCTCTCCAGTTCTCCTGAAGCCCCTTCAGGCCCTGGTAGGGGCTCTGAGCTCTCCCTGGAGCCTCCTCCTCTYCAGGTTAAACAATYCCAGCCCTCCCAGCAGCGCAGCTTCAATTAGAACATTTGGTTTTGGCTTAAATTACTGGAATTCCTTTAAAGYTTCTGCAAAAGTCAGTTTACAAGTTCTCCTGTATGGTGTCACATTATCTTTAATGGAACACTTTCAGGAGTGTACTGAAAATCTATCGTACTGCAAATAAAAAAGGGAGAAAGGGGAAAAGATTCTTTCCATTTTTGCCAGACTCCAACTTTGTCCCTCTCCAGCCAAAACCTCTGCCTAAGAGAAAAAGCACCCACTTTTTTGTTTCTACTGCCTCTTAAAAACCTCACTGTGCTCCAAGGTCTCTGTTTGGAATTCCCAACCATCCAGYTGTTCCTTCAGAGGAACAATGAGAACTTGCATTATGGAACTCAACTTCTTGAGTGGAGAGAGCCCAGAACTCCAGGGGCCCAGGAGTCCATAGAATCACTAAGGTTGGAAAAGACTTCTGAGATCATCAACCATCACCTTGTTCAACAATAAACCCTGTTCTCAGGTGTCAAATCCATACATTTTTTTAACAATTTCAGGGATGGGGACTGCACCAMTGCCCGGGGCTGTCACCATCATATTTTCTGAAAAATCCCTTGCCCAGGATTTCTTCTCCTGGGAAGCTGAGAAGCCTCAGAGAAAAGGGAGGGGAATATTATCTCATTTGCTTCTCCCTGTTTTGCTGCTTTGGAATCTGGTTTGGAGATTGTTTATCCAACAAGTGAATTGTTTTGACTTAACGACCAAGCATGGTCAGGCTATGTAGACACTCTGGAGAGCCACGAGTTTTTCATCAGTATCTTGTTAAACCTTCTGTAAGTACTCTTTCTCTATTCTTTAGTATACTTTTAGTATAGCATTCCTTAAAATAATATAACATTATAAAATAATAAATTAGCCTTCTAAGAACATGGAGTCAGATTCATCATTTCCTTCCTGCCACTGGGGACCCCAGAAAATACCACACTGGGCAGCCTGTTCCTCTGCTTGCCAACCCTTCCCATGAAAAACTTTTCCTAATATCCAACCTAAACTTTGCCTGATTCGACCTGAGGCTATTTCCTGAACTACCTGGCTTTCCCTTTATGCAGCTGCAGCACAACACCTCCAACATCACAGAAAGCCAACCTAAAACTGGAGATTTTCCCACCATTTTCAGAGAAACAGGGACTRTGTGTCTCACAACCCTCTGAAAAATTCAGCTGTTTGCTCCAGAGCCAATTTATTCAGGTGAGGACAGCACGGCTGGGGCCCAGGATCCTGATAAATGAAATCTATATTCTTGAAGGTCAATAACTCCCAATCTGCTGCCTCACAGATTTCCTGCCTTGGAAGCTTTCCCAGCTTTGCCCAGGACATGGCAAGTCTTCTGGAGAAATGAGTTGTACAGGGAGCTCCTACACAGGATTTGTACGAGGTACAACTCGTTAATGGGAGAAACAATTTATCTGGAGAGGGGACCAGGGAGAGAGGCTGCTGATACTGGAAGGAAAATGCTTCTTTTATACTCAGGGGGTAAGAAAAATGTGCAGAGCCTAAATTTAGTTGTGTAGACATGAGCTGCAAATTGTTATGGGCAAGACTTTGCAGATGCAGGAGATCTGTTTTAGGGAAAACCCAGAGATTTAATTTATTTTTCAAGCTGGATTGCTTGTTGGCCAGAAAGAACTACAGCATCCAATTTAGTTTTTGAGGTTAATAGCAGCAAAGGAGGATCTCAGGATATTTCTGAGCTCCTGCAGAGTTAATGGTCAGGAGCAGTGAAATAGTCTGGGATAAGAATATTATGGTGCCACGTTCTGACATGTCAGGGACTTTCTAAGCTGGTTAAATTTCAGGTAGTGTTAATTAACCAGCATGAAGGCTTAATATTTGAAATAAAATGCTAAAACTCAGCATTTCTCTACTGTTAGCACTGCATTCAAGACACAGCCAGGTTGGAAGCTCTTGAAATAAATAAATATATYCATTTGGAACATGGTCAGACTCTGTATCCTCCCTCTCCCAAGACTCTCTGTCCTTCTCAGCTCTCAGGACAGCTCTGGGGCTGAGTTGGCCACCAGCCTCACACAGATTTTTGGCAGACAGGTGAATTTCACCACTCACTTGTTAAGATGGAAGAAAAAGCCATTTGATGTCATCCCACGAGCCAGAAAAAAAGAGCTTTTAAGCCAAAGCATGGCATTTRCTGTATAATTTCAGATATTTTCTGTTCTGTGGCTGCTGTAAAGCAGCAAAAGCTTTTTCTTGGAGGAGGAGGGGAGAAAGGAGGAGCAGAAATAAATGAGCAGAGTACATTTGTTTAGTTTTTTCTCCTCAGGACCAACACTCTCAATTTATGGAGGAGCAGAGGAAAACCTGTCCTGATTTATGGGCAGCAGCATCACCAGCAAACCTGAACCTGTGACTGGTGCCACATTTCAGCAGGCAGGAACAGGAATGCCRCTGCTTCCCTTGGGGCTCCACAAACAAACCAGGTTTAAAACAACACCTTATTTTTGCCAAGGAGCATTCCCTGGATTCAGGAGCTCATCAGCATCGATTTCCATCAGCTCCTTCCCACAGGAATGAATGTCACCCCTTCCCCCAACCCTTCAGTCCCATCACTAYTTCCCGTCTCACCTTGGGACATTCAAACCCAAGAATTTCCAGCAAAGTCCCTGCATTAAGGGCTTTGTTGGAAATCACAAAGCTTCAGGAAAACACAGAGAGAGCAAACACTTGAGAGTAGCTCAAAGGAGGGGTCAGACTGCTGGGATAAGCCTGAGGATCAGGATTTTAAGGGCAAAAGCYGAGAGAGATGGAGAGGAGACTGGAAAGTGCAGTGCACTGAAGAATGATCCAGGAGAGAAAAGGATCCCTGTACCAGGGAAACAACTTTCCTTTTGGAAAGAAGGAGCTTAGAAAAGGAATGAAGRGCATAATTAATCAGCAAACAAATCCACAAAGTAGAAGAGCTGCAAAATGCAAAAGTTCATTGAGAAATGCTCCCCTTCCCTAGAGGTGAAAGCTGTACTTCAGCTTTATAAAAGGYTGGTTCAAGGACCAAAAGTCAAATACAGGTAAAAAACCAAACATCCTAAGAATAACAGATTAAAAATWGAAATCAATATGAAGAACCCTAAATGAATCTTGAACTCCCAGTACCAGGGATACTCTGGTGAGGGCCAGCACTTTGTTCTCAGCCCACATGAGGTGCCACATTCCTGCCTTCAGGGCACGTCCAGCTCCCTTTTCCTCACTTACAAATTTCTCAGGCACTTCTGGGTCAGCAGTGAAGTGTTCACTCCACTCCAGCCTGTGTGTGGAGGATTAAATCTAAATTCACCTGCCCATGAATGCCAATATTTAAGGGATAAGCCTCATGGTTGGCTTTCAATAGACAAGGAAATTGTGAATTCCCCTRGGAAATGACTCTGCCAAGAGAAAGGGATCCTGATTTTTGAGAGACTGAACTACACCAGCCTTTAAAAAACAAAAAGCCAATATTTAAAACTCAATTTCAGGACATCCCTTTACTCCATTTCCTCTAGACAATGTTTCTAACATCTCCCTCCCTTCCCAAATCCACAGCTTCCCATCAGGCAAACAGGRGGAGCTGAGGGATTCTCTYAGCTCTTGTAACTGCCAGAAAAAGTCCTCCAAATTACATGCATCACTTTTTTATTTACTYCATGGCATCATCTGCCTATATGTTTACCCTTAAGAGATGAGTTATAAATGTACAAATGTATAAATGACGTTTTTTTGTAGTATCATTATGTGTAAGTGCTTCCTGAAGGTTGGGAGARGCAGGCTGGGGGAGGCACAGGCTCACAACTGGAAAACAAAACTCCTGAGARAACTTCTGGAGAAGCCTGGAGTGTGTGCACAGCTGCCCAGTGCTGGTGACCTTCTGCTGACACCTCTTGTTAACTTAATGGGAAGGGAAATCAAACAAGTGGGGTCTGGAGTGAGCTGCCAGCCAGGGACCCAGCTGGGTGATAATGGCACAAAAAAAGCAAAAATTGGTTTGGGCACRGGTTCAGTGTCCCAGAAATGCACAGCTAAGGCTGTTTCAGGTGTGTTACTGATCCTGGAGAGCTAAAGCAGCTGCTGGGCTACATTTGCAAACTGCTCAAGGAATGCAAGAAGTTGATTTAACTTAATGTCAGAATGTCCCAAATGAGAGGATTACCTTCCATCTACACTGGAAACCTCCACTTGGAGCTCCCTGACATTTGCAAAATCACACAAGATGAATATTCTCAGTGTATATTGATTTTTTTATTTCCCTTTTCATGGAGTAATGTGAAAAATTATCACCAGCTTGAGTGACCAGAAAATGAGAGGAGGAATACCTGTAAGTAGGAAAGAGCAGTTTGGAAATAAATCATCTCCTCACAGACACAAAAATCACACAGGAGTCTTGGCACTTAGGTTCTGCACAGACCTGGTGCTCAGCAGAACAATTCCCAGTGCCTGGACACCAGAAAGGACCAASAGAAAGCCACAAAGACAAACAAAACAAAACCAACAAAATAAAATAAAACCAAATACAACCAACAAAACAGAAACAGGCAACTCCTGGTTTTCCTTCCAGACAGGAATATAAGATTAAAATAAGCTTTAAAACCAGCTGTGACCCTCATTCAAATGAGATTCTTCTCATTCGCCCAGGAAAAGCTTTTTGGGCAGCAGGAACTGTTCCCAAGTCACCTCCAGCAGCCCCAGCCCCAAACAGCCACCTGTGCACCACTCCAGAAATATATTTTACAACTTTTGTCCCAGCCCAGAATCACAATTTTTACCCCAATCCAGAAGTACAACATTTAGCATCACTCATTAACAGTTTTTAAATATTGCATTAAGATAAGCTATAAAATTTGACTTTCTAAGCCACATTTCTAACAAAATGATAGAAATGAGAGTTCCTATCAAATTTATTCTAGGATTTTAATCTGATTCTGCTAAAAGCTCACCTGGAAAGGATGGGCTGGATATTCTAATTCTACCAGAAAACAGCACTTCTGTTTACTTTTAAACCCCAAGTTTACACTTCTGAAATGTTCTGACAAAGAGATTCCTACTTCTGTACTGGAATATTTCGTGCCTGAAATATCCAAACAGTGATCCATCCCCGTCTCCCACATTAACCCCCTTCCTCTCCAACACCAAGCAATGCCAAATGCAATTTCCTTCTGCATTAAAAGATGCAATTGCAATGAAATATCCTCATCCCAGGATATTTATGATATCAACCACAGACATCCAGGCCCTGAGGGAATTATTTTTGTGTACATGAGGAAAAACAAGGGGAGCTGAAGGATTCTCTTAGCTCTTGTAACTGCCAGAAAAAGTCCTCCAAATTACATGCATCACTTTTTTATTTACTCCATGGCATCATATGCCCATATATTYACCCTTAAGAGATGAGTTATAAATGTACCATTGATTTCTTTTGACTTTTTTTTTTTGTAATATCATTATCTGTAAGTGCTTCCTGAAGGTCACTAGATGCAAACTATGTTTACTATTAAATTTATAAGTTTGAGAGAAAAGCAATGAAATACATTTGCACTTTTTTTCTTCCCTTTTTACCTTGCCCTTGTCAAAATAATGGATAATTTCTTGATAGAGCTGATCTTTCAGCTGTCCTTGAGTAGCAGCTTGGTATCCATCCCGCTGGGTAAGATGTGCTGCACATGCTTCTTCTGACCACTAAATCACACACAAAAAAAAGGGAAAAGTGAAAGCAAATCCAAAGCTATGAGTTCTGAAGTGAAATAAAAGAGACAGGTTTTATTTAAAGGAGTGGTACTGCAGTTAATGCACCAACAAAGGGTTTTTTCACAGCTGTGCCCTTTGCTTCCTTGGGCACAAGGAGCACTTATTTGGATGCTGTAATTGGAGGCTAATTACATCCATCAGCTGGAAGGAGCTTCTGGAGGTGGCCTCCTCTCCTCAGTGAGTTTGATGAGAGTGACCTTGGCCTGCTGATGGCTACAACCTGCTGGGGACACAATGAACACTTCACTTTGTGTGGGAGAAACCCTGGAGCCCAGAGCCATCAACGCAAAGGTGATGCCCCAGGTTTGGCTTTTCTAAATTTCACATTCTGTGCTGCTTTAGTGTGTGGGGCTGGGTTCACACCAGGGGATGGTGGAGACAAAACAATTCCTGCTCCAGCTGGGCACCAAGGACAAATGATCCCAATCTCAGCCCCAGAGCACAAACACCGTGGGCTGVAGAGAGAAAAACAAGCAGGGTGGGACTGCAGGGGCTAAAGCTGGGATGGGACAATGAACTGCAAGGTGCAAATGGAGCAGAACTGATCCCAGGGACAGACCCCGTGCCCGCTGGTGCATTTTGGGGCCATTTTGGTTCATCCTGGGTGCACCCCTGGCTGGGCTCTGGTGCTGCCCAAGGTGGGTCCATGGAGGAGAGCCTTGGAATAAATCCCTGCTTTATTCTGGAACTCTGGTCTCTGTTCTAGGGCAGCCTGCACAAGGCATCACAGGAAAGGGCTGCAGGCAGGGAAATAGGATGGCTCCAACTCACTGAGGATTGTGGAGGCAGGGAAAGCATAATTAACTTTATCCAGCCTGTCTGCAATCAGCAGCTCTGGCTGTTCCACCAAATGACTGATGGATCTAGGGTAAGATGTCAATCAGAGGAATCATGTAATGGTTTGGGTTGGGTTGGAAGGGAGCTTAAAGCTCATCCCATCCCATTCCATCCCACCCCTGCTATGGGCAGGGACACCTTCCACTGTCCCAGGTGCTCCAAACCCCACCCAACCTGGCCTTGGACACTGCCAAGGATYCAGGGGCAGCCACAGCTTCTCTGAGCWACTCCCAGATTCATTTCCAGAATTACTGCTACTTTACCTCCTATATATYATTAATTTTCACCCAATCACTTATTGATTTGGCCAAGATATTTGTGTTTGGGTCATGCAGATACCTCTTACAGCTCTGTTCTGAACTCTGTTCCTGAGCAACACAAACCTGCTGGAGCTTGCAATGCGATGGAATTTTTTTCAGCATGCTAAGAGCTGCTATCTTCTGTTAGTTTTGAACACCTCAATTTTGACAAAAAGGGTTGAAAACAAAACAAAAGTCTCTTTTCTTGAGTGTGCTTCATCAGCTTGCAGTAATTTGGCCTCTCTCCCTCCACAGACAGAGCCTTCTTGCAGATTTAAAGGTGAAATTCTCMCCCACTCTCAGTCTTGCCCTCGATGTGATCCCATTAAAATCACTGGGATGAAATATCTGCCCRTGATGAGTGTCATTGAAAATCCTGTCCTGAGGCCTGACAGAAAAACTCAATTGCTCAGTACACACCCCCAGTGCTGCTGCTCCTCAGGCAACACTGAACTCCTCCCTCCACTCAGGGCTGAGCTACAGATTGATACACTTTGATAATAAAGTAATTCCAGCCTCTAATGAAATTATACTTACAAACAAACATCCACTCAGGGATGAAAACCTGTGACAAATTCATCCCTGGCATTTGCTATTGATTTGCATGAGAAGGAAGGAAAAATGGCTATTTCTTCCCATGGAGTTCTYTACTGAATCCAAAGGAGCACATTAAGAGAGACACTCACCTGCTCCCTGAACACGTCCCCTAAGAAAAGCCACAACTGGCTAAACTCTAATTTGAGGTCACACAAAGCAAATTGTCTAACAAGTCCAGGCCATGCCAGGTGGAGTTTAAGYGAGGTTTTATGGCATGGTTTATTCCATCATTTATTCAGGAACACAGCCCCCATGGAAGGGAGTGAATCCTTCATCCTGTCTAAAAGGTTCATTCATGTGAAGTGGGCACAGAGCTTTTGCACTCCAGATGAATCTCTGAGATGTCTCCTTGTGTAATAACCCTCTAATGATTTTAAAACACAGTAAATACATYTCAGAGTGTCTTAATTTAAATTGCACATGTACACTCTGCATCATATTTAGTCTTTTTATGGCTTGGATGCAGTTTACTCAGCTCTGAAGTACGAATAATTCTCAGTGCATCCATCAGAAGGATCTCATTTAACACCTTCCCCTTTTCAACTTTTCAAAATAGATATTTGACACTCACACTTTGCTGGGGATTGCTGAAATTAAAGCCAGGATTGCCAAGAACAGTTGGCTGCTGAGGATGAGCTCCTTTTCCTGGATGAAGAGGGGCACCATGAGCACAGCAGGGTGCAACCTCACAATCCCAGCCTGCCGGGGGTGGGAAGGGACCTTCAAGCCCATCTGGTTCCATCCCTTGCCAAGGGAAGGGAAACTTTCCCTGCACCAGGAGGCTGCAATACACTGGAATGAGCAGGACATCAAGGGGAAAATGAAATTCTCATTTATTCTGTCCCTGACTCCCTGCCCCTGGGGGGGTCATGTCCTTGAGGGGGGTGGAAAGAGATCCAGCACTCCCTGAGGAAGAAAAATTTCACTGCAGGTTGTGAAACGTGAGGAAGACGAACAGGACTAAATCAAACTCTCCCAAAACCTCTAATTTTTACCACATTGAGATTTTTACTTTTCCCATTAACKGCTTTTCAAAATTAAAACATAAAACTAGGAATTCAGTGACGATTCAGCTGTATTAAATGTGATTTCATGACACAAGTGTCTGCTGGCAAGAGCAGCACCTTCCTAAGTGACAACCAGGAGAGCAAAGTGGGTACCTGCTCCCACATTTGTGACATTAGCACATAAAAAAGCTGCATGTCAGAGACAAAATATTCTTTCCAGAATGTTTTCAGGAGATTAATGCTTCTGAAGTACAGCTTCACTCCATTTCTGGCTGGCAGTGGGTAGTGTTAAACACTCAAATGCWTTATCTCAGGCACTTTCTGCAGGTAACATGTTATTTGTGCGTATTGCAGGCTACACCAAACATTCCTTGAAGAGGAGCAGTATTGTTGTGYCTCTTCAAATGTGCTATAAAGTGGGTAACACAGCATTAAAATTATATGCACTTTTAAAGGCATGACCTTGGAGAGAAGGCCATTTGAATCTCTCTGCAATTTTCTGAAATCAGTTACAGCCACCCAAGAGCACTCGAGCAGCGGCTCCAGCACTCCTTGCACAAAAGATCTGTGGAGAGCTCATTTACTAAAATATCTGCTTAGAGGCTTTCACACATTGAACAGTCTGGATATTTGCAATTTGGATTTTGCAGTGCTGACTTGACCACATTCCCTCCACTCCAGCTCCAGGTCCACCTCTGCCAGGCAGTGCTTTCCTCTGGGCATGAATTCCATGTTCAAAAGGGAACCCAGAGCAGTTCATCAGCTTCAAGTGCAGCTGTTCTGAGTGCCAAGCCCCCCCCGGCTGGCTGCTGCTGGCATTTCCCAGACTTAGGATGAGTTTTGGGGTTTACCTTGAGGAGCTTTGCGTGCAGGAGTAAGGTGTAGGCAGCCTCTGTGTAGTTGTCGCACTCCTTGTGCAGGTCACACAGCTTGTACAGGTACCTGCCAGCAACAGAAACAATGGCTCTTAAAAACARTGGGTTCAAGATGTCACCCAGTCATTTATTTTGAAGATTACAAGGGTTCAAGTCTATCTTCAAACAAGTAAATATTTGTRGGATTGGTTAAGTTTCCTATTTCTGTGTGCAGACAACATTTAGGATCATCTGCATTTCTACTGTGCTGTTTTTAAGGGACACTCAGAGAATCATRGGGTCATTAAGGTTGGAAAAGTCCTCCAAGATCATCRAGTCCAATCTTTGGCTGAACACCATGAGAATGACTTGTGGTGAGTAATAAATCCAAYCCAGATGTTGTGCAAGACAGAACACTTTTACAGTTCAGCTATGAGGACRGGAATAAGTTTCATTCTTTACCTTCAATATCACCACACCTCACTCAATTMTCTTCATTTGTTTGATGATTTTTACACTGACAATTAAAAAAAATCSCCACAAAACTATTAAAATTCTATTTTGAAAAAGCCAGTGACAATCCTTTCAAGTTTGATATTCACGAGTTTGTTAGCAGAAATTGGAGAACTTGGCTGGGGGTTTGACAGTGAGAAGCAATTTGTCTTTATAGAGATGTTGAACAGGGCAGACCTAAATAATAACAAATCATTTCATGTGTTTGTCCACAATTATCAATCCTGCCATTTCCCATTCTTTTTGCAAACTTCTAAAAGACCAATTAAAATCATTTAAACAACAGGAAGAGAGCTGACAAGTGAAAACTCTTGCAAAAAGATAACAAGCACCTGAGAATGAACAATGAGTCACATTTGGAYACCTAAAATAGCATTACAAACACAAACTTCATCATTTGAGCACAACAGTGTAAGCAACAGTCAGCCAAAGCACAAATGGGGGGCTGTGAACCCTGAGGTTTACACAAAGCCCAATATTTCCTTGTTTCCTTGATCTGAAAAGGGATTTTGAAAGCTTTAAGTTTAAAGTAAGTGTCAGTCAGGTATTATTTAATAGTTGCTTTTTATTCCAAGTCACATATTTTGTACCTCACCAGGAGGCAACATCATTTCTTTGCTCAGCTTATTTGTTTTCTTCACCAGCAGAAGAATTTTGGCTCCTGAGTATTTCAGGGCTCATTGTAATGGAACTGAAGGACTTGGAGAAAGGGGAGATAATCTCCTGACTTTCACTTCCAGCACTCTGTTCTCAGTGCAGATAAGCTTTTGAATCACTTCAGGTTCAGCCAAGGTGTGATTTTTCATTACTCCTCTCCTCCAGCCCCCAAGTGACTGCTTAATATGAACYTAATTTCCCCAATTACAGAGCCTGTGTCAGGCAGTTTGTCACCAGTCATGTTTACAAACCTTATGTACATCTCTTCCCTCTCGATCTCCTTGTAGAAATTCTGAAAAACAACGTAATTTGGTTACAAAGTCTTTGATTTCACACTTTGGAATGTACACAGAACGCGCTCCAAATTAAAAATTCATAATTGCGTAACGTCAGCYTCCAAACTGCAAAATGAAATTTGCCTCCAGTGATGGAACACAAGTTATTTAACTCAGAAAATCAAATGCTGGGATGTTTCATGTTGCAATGTTTTAGAGCTTCTGTCTCATTGCAAAGGTTAAGAATTTGCACAAAAAATACTGCTAGAAATTTGCTGCTGGCATTTGCAAGTCACTCATCATTAACCATTTTCAGCTGAAAATTTTCTAACACACAACAAACCCAAAATTTTTAGGCAACAGTTGTTCAGTGGATTGAAAACTCTGAACCTTAGTCCAGCAATACATCATCTGCTCTTGGATTCTAACAGTTTCCTTGGAAATACAAAGTCAGATTAGTGTTATTTGTCTGGTTTCATATGTCACACATTAGCATCACTCTCCTCTGAGTGCCTCCAGCCTTGACATAAACTGGTTAACAGTGCAAATACTGTAAATGCAAAATATGATAACTGGGGAGACATTCAAGGCATTTCTGAATCTAATTTCAAGTTTGCCTCCCAAATTTAAAATGTACCCAAGAAAACAAAATACCAAGAAAGTACTTCTTCACTGAAATAAATATATTGCAATGCTAAATTAAAGAAGTTTGAGGAGGCACTAAAAGAGCACAGACCCGGTACTAAAAGAGGGATAAGTCCAATACAAAAGTGATACCTTAGAAGARAACTGGAATGGATGACAGAGTCCACATTTCAGAGAGGAATGATGGCTTATTCCAGGGGTATTTCATTTGATGTAACTGCATACTAGTTTTGGGTTCCATTCAGAAAACAAACTGCCAAGGCCACCACTGCCCYGTGTCCCCAAGTGCCACATCCACATGGATTTTAAATCCCTCCAAGGATGGGGACTCCACCTGGGCAGCTGTGCCAGGGCTGGACAAACCTTTCCATGAAGGAATTGTTCCCCAATATCCACCCTGAGCTGCCCTGGCCCAGCCTGGGGCCGTTCCCTCTGCTCCTGTCCCTGTTCCCTGGAGCAGAGCCCGACCCCCCCGGCTGTGCCCTCCTGGCAAGAGCTGTGCAGAGCCACAAGGGCCCCTGAGCCTCCTTTGCTCCAGGCTCAGCCCCTCCTGGGGCTCCAGCCTCTTTCCCAGCAGCACTGGTTTAAGTGGAGATCAAACCCTCCCAGTTAAACCACTGTCAGTGCAGACAAATTTAATCCCAGGAAAAGCTCGGGATCAATAAAGTCTCAATTAGGAACTCTGTGAGACCTCACGTGGGAATTGTGCYGAGTTTCAGCCATGGGTTGGATTTTTGCAAAGGCATGAATTTCACTTCAGGTACCTGGAGAATGATGAAAAGGCTGAGTAGGCCCTGGAGGGAAAATCAAGCTCAGGTTGGAAATCACGGCGACCGAAAGCGACGGAAAATTCCGCCCTGCGCCGCTTCCCGGGATTSCAGCAGCTCCACAGGCTGTGCTTGGAGTCTCACAGTGACTGCACCTGACAGCAGCAAATCACCCACAAAATCTATCATCTGCAAATGCCTRGCAAATTCAGCAGCCCAAAGCCAGCATCGGGAGATGCTGTTGGGATTCACCTGGAGAGAACAAACCCCCAAGGGTTCCTCGGCTTCCCCACGGGGATGGCGAGAACTGGGAGGAGGCTCTGAGTGCTCTCATGAACAACTTCACCTTCCCAAGGGAATTTTCCCAGTTTGACACAGTGTGTGGTGACTGTGACGTGTTGTTTCCCATCCTGCTTGGAGACCTGGCAGGATTTTCCAGCAGGGCTCTGCTCAGGAGGACGCCGTGACCTTTCTGCAGGCAGCCCAACAGCACTTGCTGCATCACCAGCCTGTGACAACTCTCCAAGTCCCTCCTCTTCGCCCATTTCCCAAACATTCTGATGCTTTCTGATGTGCAGAGAGGAAAAACAAACTAAAAATAAATGCCCAATTTYGGATTTGATGCCTCCATCTCCTCTCCTGCTCCAGTGGGCACCGTTTTGTTCGTGGCTGATGAGAGGGGGTGGTGTAAATGCTGCACTGCACGAGGCCAGAAATGCATTAGATGCAAAATAAAAAAGCTAAAAGCTACATTATATGCACAAAAAAAAAAAAAAGTTGCAAACTATTTACTCTGCTCTTTCCTGAACAAAATCCATCAGCCAGATCACATAAATGATAAACACTGGCTGTGCTTCATGTATTTAAGCAAAATCAAAGCTTTGATGATGACATGGGGAGGAAAGCTTGGAATTCTCAGTGGCAAACAGTGGAAAAATCAAATTTAGTTCACGTTATTTTGGGGTGTCTGAAAGTTATTTTTCATGGGTGCTGACTTTTGGGTTGTAAAATCTCATTTTCTAAATCTCCACCAAAGACCATGAYGTGTGTGAGTACAACTGGAACAATTATTGCTTCCAACTCCAGCCCAAATGGACCAAGATTTGTGTATGGGGTGGACAATCCAAAATTTCAGGACCTAAGAGGAGGAAATTTCCCATCAGTGAGGAAAACAAGCCAAGCCTTTTCTCCTGTGAATCAAATAGTACCTCCAATTCCTATTTATTCAAAATAATTTAAATAAAGGTGCTGAAAGGAGAGCAGAATATAAATGGGATTGCAAATCCATGGGAATTTTGGGAGTAAATGGCAGAGAACTCCAACATTCTGTATGTCAAGTGGTTTTCAGCACAGAGCTGTTTATACACCAATTGTAAATGTCAATGAACAGGCCTGTACCATTTCTACTTAAATCTTTCCGTAGAAACAATTAAATAAGGGATAATCCATGTTTTCACAGATTTGCCTTCACCCAAATAGGAAAAAAAATGAGAAAAAACCTAAAGCATTCCAAATTTCCCCAAGAATCCCAACAGACACTCTGCTTGACACAAGACCTTTGCTAAAGGTGCAGGATTCTGAGGGTAATGGGGGTTTTGGTGATTTTGTGGTGATTTGGTAGTGGTTTTATGGTGGTTTTGTGGTGATTTTTGGGTGATTTTATGATGATTTTGTACTGATTTTGTGAGGATTGTTGTTGGTTTTTTGGTAGTTTAGTGGTGGTTTTTTTAGGTGATATAGTGGTTGTGGTGATTTATTGAAATTTTGTGGTGATTTTGTTGAGATTTTGTGGTGATTTTGTGACTTTTGGTGATTTTGTAGTGGTTTTGTGGCGGTTTTGTAGTGATTTGTGGTGATTTTGCAGTGATTTGTGGTGSTTTTTGGTGGTTTTGTAGTGATTTGGCAGTGGTTATGTGGTGATTTTTGGCAATCTGGTGATATTGTGGGATTTTTGGTGATTTTTTGGGTGATTAGTGGGGATTTTTGGTGGTTCTGTGGTGATTTTTGGTGGCTCTGTGGTAGTTTTGTGGTGGTTTCGTGGTGATTGTGTGCAGATTTTGGGGTGATTTTGTAATGGTTTCATAGTGAATTTGTGGCAATTTTGCGGTGATGGTGCAGTGATTCATGGTAATTTTGAGGTGGTCTGTGGTGATTCTGTAGTAGTTTCATAGCGAATCTGTGGCAATTTTGTGGTGATTTTGCATTGATTCATGATGATTTTGTGGTGATTTTGCAGTGATTTGTGGTGATTTTGTGGTGCCTTGTGGTGGTTTTGCTGCTCACCAGCACRTTGACGGTGCAGCTCATGCGGTTCTCCTTGTTCTCGTCGTGCATGATGGTCCTGTAGTCCAGCAGCCTCTCCATCAGCCTCACCACCAGCTTCACAAAGGTCTCCCCACTCTTGGCCAGGTATTTGTGCTTCCTGCAGTGCTCCAAGAGACTGAAAAACCAATTAAGTTCGCCTTGTTAATCACACGCAGAGAAAAACCTTGACTCAGGTGCAGTTTTAAATATTGCGCATCGTTAACAGATTTTAATTATTTCTGGGCTACAAAGTTCATTGTAGTCTAATTGCTCTCTCTCCTGACTTCCCCATGACATAAATTTTGCTGCTGATCAACACTTACATTTTGTCAAATAACACTTTGTACTGCTCATCTCCACGGCCTCCTTCCACCTCGTGATCCAGTTTGGTGATGATCTCGTTTTCGAACTGTAATTAAACAAAGCAAGCGTAAATAATCAGCTGGCAAATATTTCACTTTATTGCTGTGGCCTCAATGCCTCACAGATTGGTTGGGTGCCTTGGTGAGAYGTTTAGCCCCTGCTTTAAAGCCTGATTGACTTTCAGAGTTTGCAGTCTCTGGTTTTTTAGACTCTCCAYGACGATCTCCTGCCCTACAAGGACTTCTCTGGTTCAAGGAAATCATTGGTCATGCTGTTAAATGAAGTGTAAATATTTGCATTATGGAAAACTAAAGAAGGAGATTAATGACAGGAATTGAGGGCAGGGAGGAAGGAGACACAGAATGTCCTCAGCAGCAGAACTGAACACAAAAATGCTGKAAGCTCTCAGAGAGGAAAGGCACCACCTGAGGCTGGATGACCCTGCTGGGTGCACCCCCAGCATCCCTGACACCCCTTTTAGCACACAGACACTGACTGCAGGACACACCCTGATCAAGCTGCTAATAAACCCTGCAGAAGGGAAGGGAACACTTTCAAACAACTCCAGAATAATTTTACTTGGGCAATACTAAAAGAATGCAAACTTAAGTGGCCAACAGATTATGTTTTAAATGCAACCTGGGTAATTCCCTGGATTTTTTATGATTACAGAAGGTTTTAGCTCTTGCTGCTAGGAATGGATGTGAACTGTTAGTGGAGGAAGGCTCACTCCAGGCCTGCTGCTCTGCCATGAACCAGTGAAGTCACCTAATTCCTAATTCTTCATTAAATAAGCACAGACAGCCACAGGATTAAAGACAGATCTCAGCAGGAGAGGCTGGGCAAGCTGGGAGGCCCTGGCAGGGGAATGGTGCTCCCAGTGGGAGTTGGGTGACAGAACACTTGTCACCAGGTTTTTTCACTGTCCCTTCCTTGAGCCACCCCCAAGGATGCTGAGGAGAAGCAAAGGGCCCCTGCACAAGAACAAAGAGTACCAACATTTTGTAAATGTCAAGAGATGTACTTTGCATTTGCAAGTGATATTAACAGCACATTATGTACCTGTGGAGAAAGAATGGATTGTCTGGATCATTAAAATATTCTGGGATGGAAGGGAYCCACAGGGATCATCCAGTGCAGCTCCTGGCCCTGCACTGGCACCCCAAAAACCCCACTGAGGGCATTGTCCAAAGGCTCCTGGAGCTCTGGCAGCCTYGGGGCTGTGCCCATTCCCTGGGGAGCCTGGGCAGTGCCAGCACCCTCTGGGGATGAACCTTTCCTGAGATCCAACCTAAACCTGCCCTGACACAGCTCCAGCTGCTCCCTCAGGCCCTGCCCCTGGTCACAGAGAATATAATGAATCCATTAYTAAAATAAAGACAGCAAGATGAGAAAAGGCAGGATAATGCAATCCACCCCCTCCCAGAGCCACACATGCTCCCACAGTACCAGAGAGCTGAGTAGAACACTGAAACAACACAATGATGAAACAGAGAAGTCACAAAAATCCTGTTCCCTAATGAGCCCAGAATAAAATTGACTTTCTAACCCAATGTGAAAAATGACACTTGCTGCCAGCCCCAGCCCTGCAGGTGATGTATTTTTTAGGAAGAGATTACTCAGATGGAGAAGAGCAATTACATTTGTCATGCAGGATCTCCAGGATCTTCCCACTATCAGTTTTACTTAAACCTCTGTAAAGCCAAGCTTTGTTGGGCCATTTCCCCTAACAGCCTCTTGGGCTGAACAGAGCCACACTTGTGGCATTTGGGGGTTTTCAGGTTATTAACAATATCTCTGCTCTTCAGTCATTGCTGGTATTTCTCATGGAGTCACTGTGATGCTGATCATCTCAGGCAAATGAATAAATGTTATTTAACATCASTTACAATTCCTTCTGTGGTCTTTCCATGGAGGAAGGTTTTAGCAATACCAGCTGAGGTTTATGGAGCTTTAGAGGTTTATAACCCCCCATGATAAGAGCAGGAATGTGACCCTGGAGCTGCACAAGCCAATGGCTCTGGGACACTGCACCTGGCATCTGTTGATAAACTCCATTTTTCCTTTTCTCTTTTTTTTTCCCTAATGCACTGAGTTTTTATAAATGCATTACATTTAATTTAATGCATAAATAAGCCTGCAATTATTGTGATGGGATTTAGTCTCAAATGAAGAAATGCCAAATCTCCAATGTTTCCATTAGAGCCAGTGCCACTTGCTGAGGCTCTTTCTGGAGCTTAGGGGGAATATCTGCACCACCAGTGAGCCACACTCACATCCTCCTGTTGACACTGAAAGCTTGAGGGTGATACCAGGAAGATTACAAGACATCTTTATCCACTTTTCCTCGCAGCTGATCAAGATCTCAGCCTCTCTTTAGGATGAGAGTTTGAACTTGAGCAAAGAGCACCTCCAGTGCTTCCTCTGTCTGTGACAATCTCCCACCTGGAGCAAAYAAATCAGGGTGAGCCATCTCATGTCAACTCAACTGATCACTTCTGGGCTTGGGTTTACCTCAAGGAAGGCTGAATTTGTAGCACTGGCTGACAAGTTAATTTTGCTGTAGATGAGGAGGACTTCCAGCCCTCCAAGCTGCTATAAATTCATTTTGATGTGGGCTAATAATAATTTGCCATATRAAATTCAAGTGACAGATCACACCACCAGAAATTAGTCCTATCACAGAAATGGCACCCAAGTACAGCAAAACTTGGCTCAGAGGTTTCTGTGGAAGTTGGTAGTTATTCCCAAAGGTTTCATCTGTTCTCTTTCCTATTTTTCCACAGCATTCCAACTGGGAAACAGATCTGGAGCCATTCAAAATGATGAGATCACCTCGGAGGCCACTGCATGACCCTTCCCCCTTGCTCCCCAGGTGGAGTTAGAAGGATTACTGATGTTTTCCAAAAGGCCAGAAACCAAGAAAAACTTACACATTCACACTTCAACTGTGGGTAATTAAAAAATATTCCTTATTGAAACCAATCCTTTGTGAGGGATTAGTTATTTGGATTTGAATGTTSAGTGGGATCACAGGAACTGGGAGAGTCATTTACTTGTGTCCTGTCTGCAAATCCACAGCACAGGGAAAGGGAGGTTAACCCCGGGCTCAGAAGTGGCAAAAAACCTGAATAAGGAAACATAGGTTCTGAAAACCAAGAGATATTCAGATAAAGTAGGGGTAACTTCTGACGAGGGGGAATTAAATCCATCTGAAATTCACCAATAACCAGCAAGTGAAAATCAAAATGCTGGTGGGACTGTTTGATGSTACTGAGATTAATTGTTAAATGTAAGAAATGGGCTCAGCTCCAAACAAGCAGAACATGGTATCAGCAGTGACACAGGTCCAGAAARGGTGAGTTGAAATTCATGCCAAGAGTGCTGGTAGGAAATGAGGGATGAAGCCACAGCTGGGAGCAGCCAGGAGCTTTCCATGCTCCAAATTCCATATTCCAGCTTGAAGGGCTGTTTCACCTGAAGCTTTCCCTGCTGCTGGCACCACAGGATCCATCCCACTCACCTGAGCAGGCCCTGAACAATCAAACCAACTCTCTTTCATCACTCCTGTGGCTCTGACAAATTCCCTTTGATCCAGAGGCTCTGCTCCTGAAACCAGCCAAGGGAAAGCCAAGGGGAGGAGRAGGAGGAGGAGGTGTTTCCTTCCACAGGGAAGCTTCAGTCCCACACTGTTTTTAGGATGGGATTCCTGCTTTGAGGTACAGGCTACTTTGAAGTCTTATAAAGGCTTCAAAGCACCTTCAGAGGGAGAGGACAAAATGGGCAACTCCAGCTTTTAATTCAGTCAGCCTTAATAGAGTTCTGTAAAAACAAGGGCTATTTATCTTGTTCTGTCTCTAAATACACTGGGAGAAGAAAAAACCCTCTTCTGTCTGTTCCTGGTTTTACCAGGCAARCCCAAACCCTCCTGACATGAAAACCACCACAGGGAAAGCTGCCTGTTTATCACACAAACCATCACAGCATCGGAGGCCTGCAAAAAACTGCAGTTCCTCCCCCACAAATCATGAGGTTGATACATCTGCTGGAGAAGTGGAGCCAACCTAAACCCTTGTTGATGTGACTAATAAGGTTAGATAATTGGATTTCTGGCAGATTAGTTTAACAGCAACCAACCATGCCATTTGGAAGTTCTCTATAGAAGCAGTGCTGGACAAGGATAATTGGTACTTGCATATGAAGGATATAAAGCAGCACATTACATCGACCCATTAAGCATCAAAGCTTGCCTAGGTACTGGTAATATTAAAAAAAAAAAAAAGGTTTTATCTATTTCTATCACTTCAACACAAAAGAGACAAAAAAATGAGTGAGGAATCTACAGACCAGGCACCCCCACTTCAGTTCCTGAGGAAACCACAGACTAAGATCTCATGGAAGGTTTTTCCAGGTACACAAAGGGCAAGAAGGTGACAGGAAAAAACCAATTTACCAAGCTGAACATGAAAAAARTGTGCCCCTTCTATGGAGCCTAAATATGTCCTGGATTGCAGCAGCAAGAGCATGGCCAGAGCAGCAACAGGACTGTTGCACTTGTTGGGCCAGGGTTGGAATTCCATGTCTGGCTCTGATCCACCAGCTGACAGACCCTGGCAAGCTGGAGATGGTCTAAAGGAGGGCAGAGTGCTGCAGAACCTGCAATGCTTGAAGGAATTGGGTTTGCTCAGCCCAGAGAAAATCCAACTCAAACATTCCAACACCAAAAAGGTGCTCAGAGAGGAGATGGAAGCCGAAGCAGGCACAAGCTGACCCAAGGAAATTCCATCAGGAAATAAAAAGCAGAAAGTCTAACTCATAGAATCATGGAATGGTTGGGGTTGGAAGGGACCTTGTATCATCCCAAACCCCCTGCCACAGGCAAGGACACCTTCCAAAGGCCAGGAGCAAACACTGGAATAGCTCACCCAGAGAAATGCTCAGACAACCCTCACTGGAGATACTCCAAACTGAGCTTCAGGTGGTCCCAGATAACCCAMCCTAATGCCCAGACTAATTCCAGAGGTGCCATCCAGCCCAGACTTTCCTTCAACCCTCTGCTTTTCCCCTCCTTCATTCCCCAAAGGCCAACCAGAGATACTCAGCAAACTCAGAAGTGCATGATCAATGGACAGATTGATTATTCCTTGTAGGACATGGCTGGTTCCTCCAAACCCATGGAAAGGGTTTTTTTTCCCTCTGCACCTGTCCTGTCAATGCTACATCCATAAAGAAGCTACACCACCACAAGAAATATTATGTCAAGTACAACCACAGACATCTCTGACTTAAGGATGAGGCATTTTTCTTAAAAGGCAGAAAAACCTCCCTAAGTGAAATATTTAAGACATTCATTTATTAAAATCAGCCAACTATTCCACACAAAGCTGGTTTCCTTCTGTCAGGAAAATTGAGGGCCATAAATTTAGCTATAAAGTCACCCTCGGATTTTTCATGATCTATATAATTGTACAAATAAAAAATGACAAGCAACAAAAGAGAGCATCTGACAGGAAACTGTTTAAATGGCATCCCAGTGAGCATTTCAATCTTTACAGTAGCACTGGAGTCAAACATGAGAAAAAATGATTATGCAGTAATTGGATGAAGCCAAAACACAGTTCACAACCTCTCCACACACCATCCAGCACAAAACAAATCAAAGCAATAAAGCTGATGCCATTTCCCTTGCTTAAGTCTCTCCCCGCAGATTTTCATTTACTCTGCCTACAGATTTATTAAGAGCAGCTTCTCAATAGCAGTTTGCAAGGAAAGTATGGAAAAGGATAAGGCTTTTCATCCAAGAAAGAAAACTGCCAATAGAAAGGGAAAAAAGCAAACAACACATGTCAAGCTTTATTGCAAAATTCACAAGGTCACATCCTGAACTGACAGGAATCTCACAGTGGGAAGGAGCTGCACTGGCTTAGTCCAAACCCTGCCTGGCCTAACTAGTCTTAAACTCAATCCATAAGCAAAGTTTCCAGGGAAGCAATGTYAGATGAATGATATCAGAAAACTTTCACTCACTCCACTTGTCTTTCAAAAGTTGAAGCTATCAGGAAAAGATGGTGTGTGTGTATTCAAGGGCTCCCCTCAGCAGGTTCAAATCAAATAGAATAAAAATGCTCCATTACTATTTGAGATTTTGCAGTGCCTGTAGAGCAAGAAGAAGCACTGACAGTGCTGGATTGCTTTTTTCCTCTTCAAAATCCATAAAATGGTAAGGAAAATCAGAATTATAAGAGAGAAGAGATGATAAATCCTTACAGGTTATACTTTTGCCACATTATCTAGCTTTCTTTATGTCCAATTTATCTCAGGAACAAATTCCTTGTGTGAGTCACAGTAACAATTTAAGACATCTGTCTTTGCTCCTGTGCCATAACCAAAGGTTTCATTTACTACATGCAAATTTCTCCTTCAATAACCACTTCAAACCAACAGATAAAAACTGCACAGCCCCTCAGGAGTTGTAGGAAATAAGCAAATCCGTAATTATATTACTCCTTAGAAAAATGAGAAATAACAAAACTCCTTATGTTTTGTCAAAGAACAGCCAAATCTTCCTCACTTTAAATGTCTGCAGCTCTGTGCTTACCCTCTGGAAGCTCCTGGTGGAGTGGAATTCACACTGCATCATGTCAAAGAAGATGGGGATGGTGGCTTTCCGCAGCTCCGTTTCTGGGATCAGGGTCATTTCCAGGATTGGCCCCACCATTTCTGGGATGAACTTGATTTTATGCTGACCTTTAGAAGAAAAGATGCATTTCAGAGTGAACAACCCCTGGCTTTGGTAGAAGATGTGAGAGCTGTACTAAGATGCTTATGGAGCATAACAAAGCATGTTTTAATACCTGGCTCTACTGAAATGCTTTTTTATTATTCTTATTTATTTGATGATGATGACCAACACCATTATAATAGTAATAATTATTAATAATATTACTATAAAATTAGTAATATTATTGTTTATTTAGTTAGTTATTAATAATTATTACCACAGGAGAAGAGATATTGTCTAAATCCAGATCAAGAGGAGTAGTTGAATCAGTCGTCAAGCTGGGACTTGCCACATTTCCCACTACATATTTTCACACCCAAATTTCCAGGTTTTATTTTAAAACACAATGTGTGGCTGGCAGGGAGGGAGGCTAAAAGGCACATCACTTGTATTAACTTATTTAGACTCCTGTGTGAACAAAATGTTCTCGGTGTCAGTCTATCAAAGTGTCACCACGAGTGCAGCCTAACAGAGCCTCGAGACATGAAAGCACAGCTCAGCCAGCCCACAATATGTCTCCTTTCCTCGGAGCTGAGCCGCCTGCAAAACCTGATTGCAGATTTAGCTTCCCAAGGGGAAGCTGCTCCTCCCCCCATCCCTGCTCTGCTCCACACAGGGAAGGGAAATTAAAGCCTAGCAGGAGCGTGGTACCTAATAAATAYTGGAAAAAAGAGCAGGTTACTGTTGATATTATTGGCTAAATGGATGCAGAGCGTGTGTGCTGCAAATTAKCTGCTGAGTAAGTCCATGGAAAAATCATCAGGATGGTTGGAGTTGGGCGTGACAGTAAAGTTCACCCAGTTCCACCCCTGCCATGCAGGGACACCTTCCACTATGCCAGGGGGCTCCAGCCTGGCCTTGGGCACTGCCAGGGATCCAGGGGCAGCCAGAGCTGCTCTGGRYACCCTGTGCTGGTGTCCCATCACCTCACTGCACCATGGTGCTGGAGCAGCACAGCCCTGAGAGCTCCAGGCAGAAGTTTAGGAAACACAAACACATTTTCCATCAGCAACAAGCTGGGATCCACTGGGAGCTCAGGACACAACTGGAGATGTTCCTCACACATGCCCTCTTAGCATGTTTACAACCAGGTTCAAACCCTGTTTCTATGCCCAGTATCATGCTTCAGACCAGGTTCTTTGCAGTCCAGTCCTCAGTCCCCTCCAGCTCTCAAACTCCAGCTTCCCACTGCAGTTACCAGTGGTACAGGACACAAACAGATTTCAACTCATTTTTATTCCACTGCACTACACCACTGCGACAGTAACCAGTGAAGTCTTTAATTGGTAGTTTCACTTTGACCAGAACTAACATAAATCTCAACAAATGTAATCAAGATAAATCCTTTACCACCAAAACACGCTCCTTTTTTTAGCAGATATAATTGAAGTCCCTTGATTTGGCAAACTCCTGAATCCTATTAGCATTAGCAATCGGATCAGGGCAAATTAATACTCAAGGAAAATGGTGACTTTGGGTGCTGCTGCAGTGCTGGGGGCTGCTCAGGAATATCAAGAGAGAGGCCTAAAGCTTCCCTCAGTCTCCTACAAGGATGATTACACTGGATCTCTCAGGTGACAGATTTCTTGTGTTATGCCTGAGGAATGTCAGAGTCAAGACTGCAGAAAACAAACAACGGTGACAAAACTTGTTCATCACTGCCAGTTCTCCCCTTGCCACAGGGGGTTTTTCCATCGCCTCAAGCACAGGAATTCCCTTTGAATTTGAGATGTGAACAATCCACACAAGATKAGAATCTTTGATGAGATGATGATCTGTTTGCAGCTCTGGKGGAAGCCCCTGGAGCGGGAYGTCTGTCCCACATGCAYCAGTGGTGACACACATGGGTTTGCYGTGACAGAGTGATCCTGGGAGATGYTGGGCCACTAAAGGAGCAAAGCAGGAAGGGAAATAATCCTCCCCTGSCCCCCCAGGGCATCCATGCCCCTGTCTGGTAAACAACCCAGCAAGGATTTCACCTTTTTCCTCCCTGCCGGAATGTGGGAACTCCCACGCAGAGACTCCAAATGTGACAAGTCTGGGAGAAAATTGAGGAGTCTCTTCTGAAAACCAACTTGTGCAGCTGCTTTAAGAACCACATGCAAAAGAAGCCCCCTTTGAACCTGCAAAACCTTCCCCTTGCAGCACCTTGTGCCTGGCCATGGGACSTGCTCACACAGCAGGAAGGGACCTCACCACAAACCAAACCCAAGGTGCTCTCCTTGCTGGATAACGTGTGATTCTCGTTTCCCAGATTCTTCCCAATCCAGTCKGGGCCACAAAAGCCTGTGAGTAATTTGCCAGCAGCCTCCCCCGTGCCCTGGGCAGGCTGGGAACACGCCTGACTAATCCAGAGAGGGTTATGTGCAATGACTTCAGTTTATGTAACACCCGAAGTTCAGGGCTATTTTTAACCCTGGCCTTCCCTCCAAGGACAGCGAGGGCCCTGTCAAGACACCTTTGGTGACGTCAAGCCCTGGCAGGGAGGGTGGCATTCACAGGAGGACACCAGCAACCATTCCCTTCACCTTGAGGAGCTCCTCTCCTCCAYCTCCCCCCAGCTGGCTCAGACATCACCAACACCTCCGAGCTGCCTCTCCCTGGCCACCTTTCCCACCAGGATGTCACCTGAAATGTCACTGCAACTCCTCTGCCACGCAACCGTGGGAGCCACCGACCACTGCACCCTGCTCTGCACAGGTTCTGTTTGCTAAATTGCATCACAAAACCCCTCCAGTGTGTGGTCTTTGAGTTGAGATGTGAACAATCCACACAAGATKAGAATCTTTGATGAGATGATGATCTGTTTGCAGCTCGGGATGTCTGTCCCACATGCAYCAGTGGTGACACACATGGGTTTGCTGWGACAGAGTGATCCTGSGAGATGTTGGGCCACTAAAGGAGCGAAGCAGGAAGGGAAATAATCCTCCCCTGGCCAACCAACCACTGCACCCTGTTCTGCACAGGTTCTGTTTGCTAAATTGCATCACAAAACCCTCTCCAGTGTGTGGTTTTTGAGTTCCTGCATCTCCAAGACAGGCCATGGCCTGTCTGATGCTTTTTTGATGCTTTAATGTCTCAGCAAGGTTTAAGAAGCCCCAGTTTCAACAAAACACTGACTCAAAGTAACACATTTTAAAGTTCAGCTTGTGATATGGAAGGAAAAAAGCCTCTAAAGTGCTGTTCTGCACTATAAATGTTCTTTTATATTTTTTTTCTGCTCATAAAAATAGGAAGGTGTGATTATTGAGGCCTCCCCTGCATCAGAAACAGGCAGCCAAGTGAAAACTTTAAGAATTCTTATTTTACTATTGAATTTCAGAAAAAAAAWTTATACTTTTAAATGTGCATTATAGCTGGAGGACTGCCTTGCTCCCAGCTGGGGAATTTTAACTCAGCAGGCATCGTGTGTTAATCATGGTATTTAGAAACAAAACCTGATGAGACAAAACATTCATTTTTGAGGCTTTTCTATACCCTTTAATCCATAAATCAAAAGTCAGGGAGTGGTTTGGTTTCATCACATCTCATGCACAATGGCCCARGCATAAAAACCTGTGCTCAAGAATTCCAGAATTCCAGCCCTTCACTTCTGATTTGGTTTCTGCACATACACATGAATAATTTGATTAATGCAGTGCAGCTTCCAAGATAAAAGTGTCAGGCACCCCCCAATCGATTCCTGTGCAGTGAGAAGTTGGAATTCCTCCTTAATTGATGCTGTGACACAGATGAGATTGGTGAGGGGCCAGAAGTGAAACATAATCCATGAGTTTAACATGGACTCTCTGTGTGACAAAGAAGATGAGGAAAATCAAGGTGCTGCTCAGGAGAAGCACAAAGGCTGCCTTAGACTGAGGTCCTGCCTCACATTTATCTTTCTTTCCCAGCTTATTTTGGGAAGAGCAGCAATTTCCTCACTCCCTCCCTCCACATGTGGGATTCTGGCATTAATGATCCCACTAATGGATCTTGCAGAATCACAAATATTAGAGCTTGAGGAGGTCACAGAGGGATCTCACCTGGATAATCTCCATTTATAAAAAATCCATTAAAAATAAAAGGCTTTCATGACAGCACAGAAAGAGATATTGAAGAAAACACCACCCCTTGAGCCAATCGATTCCCAAAACTGCAGGGGAAATTATTATCCTTGTTAATGGTGAGAAACTGAACCTTGGAGCAACTAAATAACCTGTAAAGAGTAGCCAGTGGCAGCAGCAGCAGTGAAAGGCACAAGGCACTCCACAAAGCCCAGCCTGGATAAAACAACCTCAGTTAACACCAGCYGGATGGAAAAGTCTGCGTCAAACTTTCTACTTTCAGTCCAGTAAATTTTGGGAAAAGTTTAAGAATCCAWAAGAATCCAAAGAGGCCAGAAGTATTAGTGAGGGGAAAAGGTGGGGCTGAGGGAGCTGGGCAGGGGCTCAGCCTGGAGCGAAGGAGGCTCAGGGGCCCTTGTGGCTCTGCACAGCTCCTGCCAGGAGGGCACAGCCGGGGGGGGGTCGGGCTCTGCTCCAGGGAACAGGGACAGGAGCAGAGGGAACGGCCTCAGGCTGGGCCAGGGCAGCTCAGGGTGGATATTGGGGAACAATTCCTCCATGGAAAGGTTTTTCCAGCCCTGGCACAGCTGCCCAGGGCAGTTTGGAGTCCCCATCCTTGGAGGGATTTAAAATCCATGTGGCTGTGGGCACTTCGGGGACATGGGGCACTGCTGGCCTTGGCAGTGCTGGGCTGGACTCGACCTTTTCACAGCATTCCCAGAATGACCAGGCTGGAAGAGACCTTCAAGATCATCGAATCCAGCCCAGCCCCAACCCCTCAACTCAACCCTGGCACCCAGTGCCACATCCAGGCTTTGTTAAACACACCCAGGGATGGGGACTCCACCACCTCCCTGGGCAGCCATTCCAGAACTTTATCGCTCTATTTTTCCTGCTATCCAACCTGTATTTCCCTTGAGGCTGTGTGCTCTGGGTGTGTCAGTGCTGCTGGAGAGAGAGCCCAGCCCCAGCTGAGCACAGGCCCCTTTCAGGAGCTGTGAGAGTGATGAGGGCAGCCCTGAGTCTCCTTTTCTCCAGGCTGAGCACCCCCAGCTCCCTCAGGGGCTCCTCTCAGGGTTTGTGTTCCCAGCCCCTCTGRATGTGCTCAGTGYCCCAAGGTCCTTCCCAAGCTGAGGGCCCAGAGCTGGCACAGCACTCCAGGTGTGCCCTCAAACCTCACCAATTCCCAACCTTTCCAACCTCACCAATTCCATGGCTCCAGGACTGTGGGGCTGGAGGAGGGATGGATTTGGCTAACTGCTCACCAGAGGCTGCCAGCAGCCCACGCTGGCTGATGCAGCAGCAGGCACGACACTGATTTTATTACCTGCCTGTCAAGTCACATCTCAGCCGTGCACTAAGCTCTAATCTGTTCTCCAGACACTTAATTCACCGAAGATGCTTCTAATAAAAGTGAACTCAGCTGCTCTCTGAAGCCTTTTCTCATCATTCCAGCAGATAGGATGCAAATTCTGCGATATCAAATACTTATGAACCCTTGGCACTCTCCTCTCTTAGAAATGCTGGGGTTTTTCAACTCYCAGCAACAACAGCTCAGCCAGAGATAGAAGTGAAGTGGCAAACGCTTTATTTCTGATCATTTAAGGAAGTTTTGATAAAACTCAGAAGAGCTGAAGTGTCTGTGCTGTTAAGCTCAGGAAAATGAAATCTGGCAGACGAGTACACCCAGGTCACAGTAAATACTGAGTTTCTCATGAAATTCAATCCCTGTACARGCAAATTATACCCAGGGAGCAGCCCAGGCTGGAGAGAGGCAGAGCTGCCTCACTTACCCACGAGCTCCAGGGAGCTCCAACTTTCCAAGCCTTTGAGTCCCTGAGTCACAGACAARGCTGAAAAGCAGAGTTTAAGCAGAATTCCAGGCTGATGTACTGAGAACCCTTGGACACATCCATTGTGCTACAGTTCCAGGCACTGCATCCTCAAGTGAGTAAATATAAATACRTGTGTATATAGATATTTTAAGGGGGAAAAAATCCCCATTGAATAGGTATCACGGTACCAATGGCTTTGTGTTCAGCAAGAGGCTGAAACCCACAAAAAACACAGACAAATAAATATTAACAAGAGTGATGTGCCTACCCAGATGGTGAATTAAATGTGCAGAGGTGGCTTGGTTTCTTAAATCACCTGATTTCTAAAAGCTTTCTGCAGGCATACTTTTGTTTCAAGAGAAAGCAAACTCATTTAAGAGAATCATGGGATGGTGTGGGTTGGAAGGGACACCAAAGACCATCTCATTCCATGGGCAGGGACACCTTCCCTAGAGCAGGYTGCTCCAMGTCCCATCCAACCTGGCACTGAATTTTTCCAGGAATATCCCTCTAAATGGTTTTCTGGGAACACTGAAGGGAACATGCTTAGGGTACTTACCCAGGTTGTACCACATGTCCCTGATCTCAAACCCAATCTGCCTCCTCATGTCCCCATACCTTGAAAAGGAAAAYAAAACCAGCATTAAAACAAAAGAAACCCAAGACCTACAAGCAGACAAATCTCATTTCCAAATCAGATTCACAGCCTTCAAAAAGGGAAGAAACTCCAGAACAGGTTCTCAAATGGGACCCACACTACTGAGATTACCTGGCTACCCCCACCCGCTCAGCAATGCTTCTGCCAACATCAAAATTTGGGGAAAAAAGGTTTCCAGCCTCAGCAATTCCAACATCCCATGGTCCCAGGCAGAGGTGGGAGCCCACCCACCCTAAAGCTGGTGCACCAACACCTCCCATGTCCCATCAGGGTCGTTTTCCAGCCCCCTCYCTCTGCTCAGGAAAGCTTTAATGAGTGGAAATCATCCCCAAAGCCTTCATTAACGATGGGATCAGAACCCTAATGAGCTCCAAGGACGCATTTGCTGCATGGAGTATTTGCAAGTTAAAGATCATTACTTAAATCACAAGATGAGCCAAACTGTAATATCTGGCAACTTGCAGGWTTTCTGGGGGATAATAGGGAGACACCCAGTCATTAATATGGATTAAAGGGAATCTTCTGCATCATTAAGAGTCTGCTATTATCTAATGCTTAAATGCAATGTTTAGCAAAACCTACAAATTACAATAATTGAAATTTAATTATTAAACATTTGATGTTTTAATTGAAATATGTACTTAAAAAGATGGGTGAGTGTGATATTGAATTAACTGATTAATTACATCCCTTTTGACACAGAAGTGCCTTCACACAGCAATGAAAGTGCCTCCAGACCATGCATTTATTGAATCTCAACTTTATTGTCTTGATTCCTGTCTCCAAAACGTGATTAAACTGAAAATAACAATTTGCAAATTCATTATAAACAAAGATTTACAATTTTGCAAACTTTATTAAGCAACCACTTCAAATTACTTAATTTATTTACTTATATTAGCAGCGAGAAATGCCTGTTGATTCCTTGAATTCCTTCATTGAGATAAACTGCTCTGTTTATTATAAAAATCACTCCAAGAAAATTTGTGCCTGTGGTTCCCATCCTGATAAAGAGGAATTATCAGTCCACAAATGTATTTGACAGCAATTTCAAGGCCAATGCCAGCTCAGCTTTTGGCTCTTTGTTAGGTCAGGAGTCTGAGCTGGACTAAAATGCTCTCGCAGGTTCTCATTAACACTGAGCAGAGACAGCAAAGGGATTCTAAATTTAATTAAATAAAATTTACCTGAAAAACCATCTCAATTTCCTAAATAAAATATACCTGCCTTTACAATACYAGTTCAATTTCCCTAAATAAAATACACCTGGCTCTGCAACATCAGCTCAATTTCCTTAAAAAACCTTTATCTATAATGTTATTTATGGTATATATAGCACAAGCCCCAAACTCTGAGCTCTGCTTGACACCACTTTTCCACTGAACTTGTAAATATTCCTGTTTCATCAAGGAAGCCCCAYGAGTGCCAGGCAGAGCAGATCCTAAAGTGCTTTAAAATTCTCTTTCAAGGCTCAGGTAGAGCAGAGCTTCCAAAGGAAACACCTCAAAACTCAGGAAGGAGTGGTGGAGTTTGCAGGGAAAACTTGGCTCCCATAAAAAGGGATGGGATGTGGAGCYCTTCCTGAATTTTCTTGTCAAAACCCAAAAGCCACACGAGCAAAAAGCCTTTAAAACCAAATCACTGCAGCAGTGCTGAACTGTCCCCACTCCCCCTGGGAGTTCCYTTATCATAATAACAGACAGAAAGGCCTGGACTGGGAAGGTGAAGGGACACAAAATGCATTTTCTTTCTCTATATAGGCACATTTTATTTAATGTACACACCAGAAGCCTGAGCTGTGCTTGTTCAGGGAATCACAGCTTGGAAATTCCCCATTTTTGTGACCTCACTGGCTGTGGGTGACCTCACCAGGCTTTTCCAGCTGCTCTTCCCAAATAGAAAAAGAATCCACACACTCGGTCTGAAATCACAACGCTGGCTCTTTCCAGAGCTTGGTGTTTAGTTAAGTAATAATAAGGTYACTACTGTGGAACACCAATAAAAGGCAGGAGAAATATCAACAGGACATGGGGAAAAYGGCCTCAAGTTGTGCCAGGGGAGGTTAAATGGAGAGTTGGGGAAAATTCCTCACTCAGATAGTGGTCAGGCATTGGAATTGGTCCTTCAGGTGGAGTTTCCCACTCCTGGAGGGATTTAAAAGCTGTAAGGATGTGGCACTGGGGGACCTGGGACAGTGGTGAGGTTTTTCCACCCTTAATCCCTCTGTTTAAACAGAATCTTCATGTTCCACTCTCATTTCCAGGCTTTTTTCCCCCTTTTGACAGCTTTCCTTTGCTGTGGGACTCTGACTGGCAGTGGGGTGGTTGGAGGCAGGGAATGATCCCCCAGAAGGAGGAAATGGCTGCACCCACCCCAGCCCATCCTTCAGGGACAGCCCAGTGAACAGGCTGGAGCACCAAAATCCCCTCTCAACAAAGTCAGGSATGAACAATAAAGAGCAGAAAATGCTCTCAAAATGAGATTAGAAGAAGCACAAAGCTGAAGTGCTTTCAAAATGCAGTTTTATAACATGTGAACAYGAGAATCTTGACTTTCTGAGCATCCTGCAGCAGCAAACACTGAATTCATCCCTAAGGAATGGTGAAATTCAGATCTCCATGCCAGGGCAGAAGCACACACAACACTTGATTCATGKTTTTCAACCCAACCTTTCATTATCCTCTGATTGCATCTCAATTTGAATAGATTTAGCAAAGAAATTAAACTGAAATTATGGCAATAGACCTCAAGTTCTTGGCCATGATTTAGATGATGAGCAGGACTTACTTGTTAAGGATTTTTGCTCTTTTAGCACTTGAAAAATTCTCCAGTTGTAAAGATTCTTGTGTAAGAAAAGCAACAGCCAGGTGGAAATAGTTGTTCCAGAGCTGAAAGCCCCCAAAATGACAAGAAGAAATTCCATTAATTCTTTGAAATGTTTCTCTACACACCTACAAAACAACTCAAAAGTCTCTAAATTATGCACATAAATATTTAAAGGAGAAAAGAACAAACACCAAAGAGATGGTGTTTCTTGATAAATTCTTAATACAGCTCCTCGTTGACTTTATGTTTCCAACAAATATTTCCCAGCTACAAATCCCAATTCTTTGTGTTTTGATGATTCAGGCAGAATCCCAAGCCAAGCCCTGCTGTGATTCTGTGATTCTGTGACAAGACCCACAAGTCAGGAATGGATCACAACACCTGCTGAGCCTGGAATGATTTAACTGGGATAACTGGGGTTCACAGCCATGAATAAACCATGAATAAACTCCCAAAACTACACAGGACAGAAATTTATTACATTAATAWCATTTATTCCATTCAAACTTAAGAGTTTTTTCTTACCTGTAACTCAAAGTTGGTCTGATCAAGGAATTTTTTGTTTAGCATATCTGCATACTGATTAATTGCTCGCAGGAAGACTCTGAAAGATCAAGAGAAAATTACATAATTACACACTTCTGGGGTACCTTTGTATATTTGGCATCCCAATTAGACACAAAATCCAAGTCTGTCTGGAAAGTGAAATTTGAGGCTGATACTTGAAAAGCAGTGTGATCTCACCACTGGTAAGTGTACAGAATTCTATGCAGATGTTCTCCAAATTAATCAAGTAAATTAGCATATGCAGAAACAGAGGGAGTGTTTGGGATAAAATCACTTGTCTTTAAAATATCTTTTCATAATCAAGAGATCATTAAAAATTCAGTTTATTCGCACTATATAGACATAAATTTTTAAAGTTACAGCGTTGTGTCTAAGCCAGACGTGCAACTGGTTGTACTTTAACTTTAAGGTCAAGAAAAACACATTTTTAAACACATGAGGCAAAAAACCCCAAAACCCTCCACTTATGGCACAACAGAAATGCTGCTGAAGGACAGTCTTTAGAACATTGTTCACTGCTCTATTTCCAAAATGCTAATTCAGTACCCACTGTAGCTTATAGAGTCTCTAAAACGCCTCTTAAATTGCAAAAGGAGTTGGCCTCACAGGCTTGAAAGAGAAAACCAAATGGCTCAGGAGAAGTAGGGCACTACATATTCATGGTRCTGAAAAAGAAACTGATTATTCCTTGGTAGCCTGATCTCCATTTTCAAAACAAACATGAGATTCCCCCTGCAAACTCCAAATTTATGCTGTGCAGCTGCCAGCTAATGCCCAGACAAATGAGCTGCTCCTCGGAGCAGGCTGGGGGAGAGATTTGTGTCTCCTCAGAGTCCCCAAAAATTATGAAAACCCCTCCTGACGTGTTCTGGGTTTGCTTTTTCCCCACCCCCAAAACCAATATTGAAAAGGAAAGTTCTCTACTGCAAATAAAAATATTATTTTCCTTCAGGCTGGCCAATTAAAAACAAAAACAAAGGCAGAATTATTTAAAACAAACCAGCTAGAAAGGGTTTGTACTGAATTTCAGATACTTAGCCATTTCTCCTGAAAAAAAAGTTTAATATTTAGCTGAAAGTTTGGCATCCAAGAGAAGCCTCCAGATAATCCAACATGATGGAAACAGACATTATTTATAAATATTTATATATTTATATGTGGGCAATATGTTGCCAAGTGATTATTTATGAACATATTGATGTATTTATATAAATATATCAATATGTACATACATTCATAAATATTTCAAGATGTACATAAATTTATCAGGATGCTAAGAGAGTTTATTTATTTATATATTAAAATAAATAAATAAAGGGAAAAWTTTGATGCCACTGGGATGTATCTCTAGTGTAAGGTCAGACCATCCCCGTGGTAGAATTATGGAGGAGAAWGAAAGGATCTAAATGGGAAAACTAAAATTAAATTTAGAAAGAAAAACAGAAAAGAATTAAAATATGGAAGTATTTTTAAGATCTRGGCAAATATACATAAAAAACAAGTATATACATATATACAGGTGTGTTTCATAATATTATTCTTTAAAACTAAGATGACAGAGACATCTCTGCACTTGCACCCAGCACAGCCAAGGAGGAATTTYAGCCCTTCAGTGTCTTTGTCAGTGTTTTGGGCAAGCACTTCATTAAGAGATTTTATAAATGAGCTGAATCCAGCACACAAATGAACAYCCTGCACTGCTCCAAAATATATGGATTGGTGATGTGGGATTCAATTACTGAGCTGTAGCACAAACTAAGATTGAAATCCAGCTTATCTGTGTGATCACACAATCACCAGTTTTATCCCCTCCTTAGCCCTGCTTTGCCTTGTGCTTTTGTTAGCTGATAATACCAGGAGAWCTGTAAATCTTCCCCCAAAATTAACAATTTAACGTGGTGCAGGGGCCATCCCAGGCTGCTTCCTCATGGACATAAAACTGGTTCCAACTCAGRCAGGACTGTGCCTCCAGCTCAGTGATGCTGCTTTAAGACATCACTGGAATGTATTCAATCTGCTCCATCTAATTAAGCTTTGGCACAATCTCATTACTTCATATACCATTATTTTTCTTTAAATTGTAACTCTCATTTTTCCCTTATATTAATTCCAGGGAATACCAACAAAGAATAAATAATACAAATTCTGCTGTGTTTGCCATTGGAATAGGAGCAGAGCACAGAACATGTGTTCAACTGGAGCTGGAATTAAACAACCCCTGGGCATGAGGGGGGTTCAGGAAGCCAGGAATTCCTCCTATTTTCCATAAAGGAACATCCCAAAGAAGAGTTTGAGAGACTTAATATTGATTTCTGAATTACTGAATTCCCAACTTATTTTTGATTTGATCAATTTGATCAATCCTTCTGTGACTGGATAAAATCCTCCTGCATAGGTCAGTGGAGAAATCCCAGTGACAGTCAACAGAATATCATCATCACCAATATCATCATCATCATCATTATTATTATTTCTTCTACTACTACTACTCCTACTACCACTACTACAAGTATTATTACAGTCTATCTTCATTTGCATATAAAATGTCATGTAAACCTCATAGCACTTTGCAGGATATTTCAGCACCTCCAGTGCCAAGAGCAAAGAGCAAAATTAACATGTTTTTTATCTAATGAAGTTAATTTTWAAAATATATTTATTCAAATAATGGCAAGAAGAAGTGGCAAATTGCAAGATCACTACTCTGGAGACAGAATTTCCACAGTAAAAAATCATGCTGGATGGATTCTTGGCTGGAACCTGGGCAATGCTTTGTTATCACCTGGGAAGTTGCTGCAACTCATGAATATAAAAACAGTTCAGGTTTATGCCCAAATAAAAAATGAAAGAGGAAGCTGAAATACTTTATCATTCCAGGTGTTAGTTAAATCCTCCTCTTTCAAAGCAGGTTCTGACAATTGTCAGTAACTTCACTGTCAAAAGTTGGAGAAAATGGAAAATGAAGCAAGAAGTGGCTCTTCAGAATAAGTGGAATTAACCCAAAAGCAACAGTTCTGTACTAAAGAAGAAAGGAACTGGCTGCTGGAACACTCTCAAGGATAAAAGGTGGACTTGGACATCACTGGGCCAAGGGATAAATAATCCAAACTCTCAGCTGGAGAGCATCCCTTGCAGYGCCAGCCCTTATCTCGCTGTAATTAATAACCAAGATTGGCTCCCAGTTGCGTGTGCATAAAAAGAAGTGCTCTTCTTGAAATTCAGTTTCAATGAACAAAAGAATTTATTATCCATGTCAGGAAGAGCCACAGAAGTTAAACTTTGAAAAAGGGAGAAGTTCAGAGCCTGGAACCCAACACAATGGACTGTGCTGGCATGTAAGACAACAAAACCTAATCCGAATGTATTGGGAAAGATTTGTGAGACAAAAGACTTTATCAACCCAATTAAAAGCAGGAWATTAACATTTTCTATGATGTGATTGGAATAGAAGGAATATGATTATAGAAGGAAGTCACTTCAGGATATGTGGAAGAAAGAAGGGCATAGAAATCCACCAAAGAASAAAATCTACAGCCTGGACAGAGGAGGTTTTTGTGTGAGCTCTGGGGAAGGGGGGACGGGGATGGCTCCAAGGGAATCCAGAGATTTCTGTCATACTTTGATCCTCTGAGGCAGGGACTATCCTCTTATTCTGTGTTTAGAGACCTTCCAGAGAGCAGAATCAGAATCAGTTTGGTTGGAAGGGACCTTAAATCCCACCTGTTCACACCCATTCCCACAGGCAGGGACACCTCCCACTGTCCCAGGGGGCTCCAGCCTGGCCTTGGGCACTGCCAGGGATCCAGGGGCAGCCACAGCTGCTCTGGGAATTCTGTCCCAGCTGCTCTGGGCACCTGTGCCAGGGCCTGCCCACCCTGCCAGGGAACAACTCCCAATTCCCAATATCCCATCTAAATCGACCCACTTTCAGCTTAAAGCCATTTCCCCTTTTTCCTCCTTTGTCCAAAGTCTCTCTCCAGCTCTCCTGGAGCYCCTGAGAGAGGCTTTAAGGTGTCCCCAAAACTTTTTCTCTGTGACCAGGACTTTTTGGCAGTTGATCCCTGTTTATGCATTTCCTGACCAGATCTGTATCAGCTCTCCATGATCCAGCAGAACAGTGAATTGCTCATCACCTTCTGAATGTGACATGAAAGTATGGCGGGGAGCTCAGGYGAGAGAAGGCAGGGAAAAGGAGATGGAGAAATCATGGCAAAGGTAAATTAGGAAATACAGACCAYAAAAAGCAGAAATTCTCCAAAAAATCAAACCAAAAATCAAGGTGACCAAATCTCAGTGACCAGCTTGGGTCCRTTCACCTTGCCCTGCCTCAGGCAGTTCTCAGTTCTCCAGTAATTTCTCTCCTTTCTGGCTCTCACTCCAGAGTTATCCATCCAGGAGTGTGCTGCTTGTTCAGGAACTGACTCCAATTTCAACCCCTGGCTCCTGGGAATGTTTCCTGTTACTGATTATTATTCACTCCCACTGGGCCCAGGGGTGCTTAATTGGTTTGTGGATGCAGAGATTGCTTCACCAAACAGAGCAAAAATTAATGGCTGGATTCTGTAGTTTTCCAAAAGGTCCTTTTTTCCCTCCAAACAACCTCACTGCCTCCAGGAGGTGGGAACATACATCAAACCTTGACTTCCAGTGGCAATTGTAAATGAAGGAGGGACAGAGGGATTTGATTTATAAATGGAACAGGAGTCACTGTGCCAAACAACTCATTTTTTTTAGCCCTTTCTCAGGTTCAGTCACTTTTTATTCTGCCCTTCTCCTTCCTAATTAGTCAAGTGCCCTGATTTGTTCATGTTTAAAAACATTTTGTGCCCTGTTTTCTCTCACTCAGTTCTGACATTGTTGGAAAGTATTTGCAGGAGCTCCAGGAGCTGAGGAAAGCTGGGTGCAGGATGTAACACCCATCCAACTGCCTCAGCAGAAACACTGCCCTGGAGGAATAATCCAAAGAGAAATATTTAAAGAGTTGCAATATTTTTACCATTATGCCATTTGGCACATTATTTAGTTAGTTCCAGTACCCAAGGATTTGGATTTACACTGTGAGTGTTTATGCAAAATATTTCTGACAGAAAAAGAACAATACAAACTAGGAATGTCCTCCCCACTATTTTTCCTTAGGCAAACATCAAAAAAAAGAAGGAAAAAGAATGAGAAAATGACTTCCTTAATGGCAGAATGATTATCTAAACAAGAATACACGGAAAAAGCTTAAAATAATTTTGGTTTAGGTGATAATTTGATAAAAGAGAGGGAATTTGCAGTGAGGTTCTAAAAGGCACTATTATGATGTCATTTCAGTTAATTTAGATGGAAAGATAATGAATGCTTTATTGCAGCTGATGAGTCTTCCTGCACATCATCATGCTCCCCATGCCTGAGCTCTGCTTCTCTGGGAGACAAATTCCAGGTGCTAATGGGAGCCAGAGTCCTCTTCCCTTGTCAGGCTTGGGGGGAAAGAACAGCCCCAGACCTGGAAACCCGAGAGAACCCAAACCCCAGCAAAGGTTTAGGGAGGCACCAACAGCCCAGCAAAGCCTTCTCTGAGCATCCCTCACCTCAAATCTCTCCATCCCTCTTGCGAAGCACTGTTTTAAACAGCTTTTTTCCTACTTATGGGTTAAAAAAAAAAAATTTCCCTGGTATTCAACCTAAATCTCTGCTGGTGCAATCTGAGGCCGTTCCCTCTGCTCCTGTCCCTGTTCCCTGGAGCACAGCCCGACCCCCCCGGCTGTGCCCTCCTGGCAGGAGCTGTGCAGAGCCACAAGGGCCCCTGAGCCTCCTTTGCTCCAGCCTGAGCCCCTTCCCGGCTCCTCAGGGATTCTCCATTCCCTTCCCAGCTCCTCAGGGATTCTCCGGCCCCTTCCCGGCTCCCTCAGGGATTCTCCGGCCCCTTCCCGGCTCCCTCAGGGACTCTCCGGCCCCTTCCCGGCTCCCTCAGGGATTCTCCATTCCCTTCCCATTTCCCTCAGGGATTCTCCATTCCCTTCCCTGGACACCGTCCAGCCCCTCCATGTTTGTCTGGTTGAGAAGGGTCCAAAACTGCCCCCAGAATTTGGGGTGTCTCATCATAGGAGACTCAAAGTCATTTCAATGGCTCAGCCTGGAGGTACCCTTGCATCTCCCCAGTTTTCTCCTTCCCCACACTTTCTCTCTTTTCTTTCCCTCTTCACCTGCCTATGCACCTCCAGGCCTACCAGCTGCCTACCACAAACAAATAATTTCATTTAACACTTATTTATATTTACACATCCCTGCCCAGTCCACTTCTTTCTCTTAAAGAACATTTWAAAAGTGTTTAAAAGATTCCTTGCAACATCCTCTAATTCAGCAGGCTAAAGAGCAGTCAAAACTTAAAAAAAAAAAACAAAAACCTAAACCCTTGATCATTTGCTGCCTTTTGAATTACAATTCCTGGGCTGAGGATGATAATAGCAGAGAGTAATCCCAAAGAAGACTTGCTACTAAATACCCACATTAGCATAATCTCCTCATAATGCCTGCTCCACAGCAGCACAGGTGCTCCATGTCACTTTATTAACCTATTTTCTAACAAATATTTCAGCCCCAGCTTTAGCACATTATCTCTAATCACTGATAGCTCTCCCCTCATTTGTATTCTGGGCTGGTGCCCTCTGAAACAAAGGGGACAGATGAATGAAAAACAACTGAGTTACAAAACGCTGAAGGACAAACTTGTGGGCTGACTACCAACAACCAGGGGGCACAAGGGGTTCTGTGTCCAAGGTGCCTCTGAAGCAAGCTCAGGGCTGTGTCCWGGGGGGGTTTGAGCCTCTCCAAGGGTTGGATCTGCTTGGATAACCATGGATCTGACTGCCCTCCCTCTGCTCCTGCCTTGTCTACGTGTCTGAGGTCTCAGCTGTGGGTTTTGGATGACTTTGAGTGCAGGAAAGAARAGGCTTTAGCCTTCTGTCCTCATTCCCAAAGCAACTTTGCCTCCTGGAATTTTATCTCCATAGATAGAACTGTCCATACTCAATTTTAGCACCTGGAGAATTTTATGGCAGAGCAATAAAAGCTTGGAGATTACGTTTTCTAATGGAAATGCTAGCAGACAATTTAATTTAGGAGGTTTTAGCTAAGGCTACAATGCTGGCAAAGTAGCATCTCTTGCAAGTGGACAGTGTTACTATTCCTCTACTCCAAAGTTATTATTCTARAGGAGGCAGACTTGCTGAATTCCAAGAGACTTTCTATTGTGGCAGCTGGCAAAAACTCCCAGCAGAGCTTGTAATTTCAAACAAATGTAATTTGTTGGAGTGCTGCTGGAAGGGATCTGTGCCATCAGGTGAGTTATTAAACAAGCATTTCATTGTAGTGCAATGCGCAGTAAAATGCAGAAAGCCTTTGCTAGGAACAGAAATCATCACCTTCCCCTTGCAAAGATCAGAGAATTCCAGAAGGGTTTGGGTGGGAAGGGACTTTAAAGATCACTCGGTGCCACCCTGCCACGGCAGGGACACCTCCCACTGTCCCAGGGGTTCCAGCCTGGCCTTGGGCACTGCCAGGGATGGAGCAGCCACAGCTGCTCTGTGCCATGGCCTCACCACCCAGCTTTTCACCTCAGTTCTTGTTTTGACTTGATTTCACAAAGGAATCCAACCACTTTTTGCAGAGGTAAAAATCAATATAGAAGAAGTTTTTGGGACTTTTTAGCCCCTGTTGCACTGCTTTTCACACAAACATTCAGTCCAGAAAGAGAAGTAACGACAAGAGAAGTAATTCATGGAAAAGTTGGGAAAGGACATGGCAGGCAAATYTTCCTGCAAAGCATGGAAGTTCTGGCTGAATTTGGCAAAATGTTTTCAAATACCTGACAGTGCCTCAGGGCTTGCAGCAGGRGAACCTCCCCTGCTCTGTGCTGACAGCACTGGCCTCTGCTCCTTCCCCATTTCCATGGATACTGCAGGTGATTAAGGCCACTTTAGCTACTTATGGATAAATCAATAGAATTGATCTGCTACATTCCAAATTATTTGGCATCCTCATGCATCTTGCCATCAACTGGGAAGACAATTGCACCTGGCTAAACAAATGTCCTGATGTTGCCTGGAAAAGAATCTCCCATTTTTCCTGCAGGTACCTAATTTATCAAATTCCACCGGAGAATAGCAATGAGGAAAAAGAAAGCAATCTGCAAAGGTTGGGTTATCACCTCTTCAGTGCTGGGGTCACCAATCAGGGTTATTCAGAAATTCCATTTGCTGAAGTTTCCCCCAAATTGTGAAGTTCATTCTGATAGCAGAAAGTTTCCACGGGAACTGAACTATCCCAATGGCTTACCACGACTTTTATTTTCTAACCCAAGCAATCACAAGCACAGAGGCAGTGCCCAGAAGAGCTGAACCTTCACAAAACTGGAGTCCATCTCCCCAGCAAGCAAAGACTCCCTGGGAAGAGGTTAAAATGTRATTTCTTGTAAGAGATGAGCAGGATAAACCATAGCAGCTGCTCTGCAGGGCTGTGCCACGGCCGCTGACAGCTTTGTGAAGGGAGCACTAATGCTGCAAAGTAAAACACCATCCTGCTGGAGCTTTAGGTAAGCCTGTGCTTGATCCAAAGGGTGGCTCTCAGATATTAAAGTGACACAGAAGGTTTCAGGGAGGCACTGGGGTGTGTGAAGGAAGGGGCCAAGCGAGACGGGAGCTGTGCTCGCCTCCTGTGCCCGTCCTGCCTGCCTCACCCAGCTGCCAAACCTGCACAGGATCCTGCTCTGCTGCTCTGCCAGGGCTCCCTCAGCACCCTGCCTGATCAACCCTGCACAGGATCCTGCTCTGCTGCTCTGCCAGGGCTCCCTCAGCCTGATCAACCCTGCACAGGATCCTGCTCTGCTGCTCTGCCAGGGCTCCCTCAGCCTGATCAACCCTGCACAGGATCCTGCTCTGCTGCTCTTCCCAGAGCTCCCTCAGCCTGATCAACCCTGCACAAGATCCCTGCTCTGCTGCTCTTCCCAGAGCTCCCTCAGCACCCTGCCTGATACCTTTGGAGAGGAATAAGTGCTTCACTGGGATGCCTCAACACCTGCCAGTCACAGGAGCCCCCAGCACAGGARCCCAGTCCCTGGGTAGCTCTGAGCAGATTTTCTGGCTCTGTGGGAAGGGTTAAACCACCCTGCACACGCCACAAACAGTCCCAGCACAAAAATCAGCCTGGCAAGGCACACAATGCCATCAATAATGTGGGATTTTCTGCTCTATAGGGCAGCAGAGGGACATGCCAACCTCACAAGCAGATCCACTGCAGCCTTTCAGCAGGGACCACACCAAGGTGTGGGGGCTGCACTGTCACAGACATCTTTTATGAAAAATCCTTTCCTTAGGATTCTTCCTCCTGAGAAGCTGAGAGGCCTGAGGAACAAAATGTAAACAATGGTTATCTGCTGCTGTGGAATGCAACAGGTGCATCTGGGATTGGTCTCATGTGGTTGTTTCTCATTAATGGCCAATCACACTCAGCTGGCTCAGACAGAGCTGAGCCACAAGCCTTTGTTATAATTTCCATTCTTTTTCTATTCTTAGCCAGCCTTCTGATGAAATCCTTTCTTCTATTCTTTTAGTATAGTTTTAATATAATATATTTCATAAAATAATAAATCAAGCCTTCTGAAACGTGAAGTCAAATCCTCATCTCTTCCCTCATCCTCAGACCCCTGTGAACACCATCACACTGCACTGCAGCCTCTGTACGGCTCCAGGCAGGATTCAGTGCTGCCTTGGACATGCCAATCCTGCCCAGAATTCTCCAGCTGGGGATTAGTTTCTGCCTGGTGAAATCAAAGCCCAAGAGGCAAACACAGTCAGGGTCACAAAAACACAGCCAAGTGTGTCAATGGGACAAAGGCTGGGATAAAAAGTGGTTTGTATCAAACAAGCAATGAAATAGAATTGGGGATGCAAATGCTTCCCTGCTCCTGGATCCCTGCAAGTGTCCAAGGCTGCGTTGGACAGGGCTTGGAGCAGCCTGGGACAGTGGAAGGTGTCCCTGCCAYGGCAGGGGTGGATCTGGATGGGCTTTAAAGTCCCTCCCAAGCCAAACCATAGAGGGATTCTCTGAATCAGGTTCTCTGTGATTCCTTTTATGCAATACTTTAATTTCACTCCCTCTGTTAATCCCAAGAAAGCTCTTTAGCTACTAAATTATGCCGTGTAGCTAAACAGTTGTTGAACTAAAGGAAATTCTGTGGCTATTGAAACACAAACAGTGCTTTAGAGCACCACAGGGCTAAACTTTGATTTCTGACAGGTGAGGTTGAGACAGTGCAATAACCTCCAGGCACAGCTGCCCTTGGGTGAATCCTCCCCTTCCCAAGGCAGAGCCATGGAAAAGTTTGCTTTACTATGGACAYAGCAATAAGAGAATCTCCAAAACTGTGCAAGGATTATTTCCTTGGAATTTGGGAGCTGGACACCAGCACATTGGAGCACCATCAATCCCACAGTGCACACGGGGGGATGCAGTGCCAGGGAAGTTAATTCCCATGTGGAAAATATTCCTGAGCCTCACAAGGACCAGACAACCAGGCAGTCCCTTCACAACCATCAATGCCCCTGGACTGGTTCTGCTGCACTGGGGCAAAGAAGAGTTGGGTGCAAAGCCCTAATAGCATTTCTGCACCATTTCTGCTTCCTTTATCTTCTTCCCTGGCCTGAATTACACAGTTTGGCTCTCTCTAGATAGAAGATTTATAATGCCAATGGCACTGAAAGCCAGCAGCTTCTCTGGGAGTAGACTGCAATTATCTGATGGGCTCATAGAAGCAAAAAACCTAACTGGGGGAAAATTCAGATTAGTCCTAATAGGAGATTTTCTCACCCACAGAACACAACCAAAGCAAATGCTCAGGTTGATTTTTTTCACCCAATGCTTGTGTACGGAGTTAACAGCTCCATCCTCATTTTATGGGATTGTATTAGAGAATCCCAGAAAGGTTTGGGTTGGGACCATAAAGATCATCCCATTCCATGGGCAGGGACATGTTCCACAGGCCAGGTAGCTCCAGACTCACCATTCCAGGACTAAAGCAATTCACAATTCCTCTATCCCTGCCTTGAGCGATGTTTGAGCATCCATGTGGGATGGGCAGCACTGCCTGGTCACTAAGAACTCAGGATATCAGCAAAGCTGGGCCTAACAAAGCTGGGAATGAGCTGAGAGGGATGCAGGGACTAACACTGGGATGMAGAAGGCTGCTGGCATCCAGTGACCCATGAAGGGCAAGGAAAAATCTGCTTTTCCAAAGGATATTGATGCTTGTGCAGGGCAGATTTGCCAGAGTTTTCAGCTCCATCTGCAGCAGAAATTATGGAAAGCCTGGCAGCAGCCAGGAGTGATCTAGGCCAGCAATGATCAATAGGATCAAAGGTTTATACAAGGTAAAAAGCTCCATTTCCTGGATTTTTTCCAGAGAAATTAAAAGCAGAATGGCACACACAGGTTGTCCAGATTTTAAGTAATTTCATCTTTAACATCAGCAATATCCAGACATTGATCCCTGAAAATGGATCCCAAAGGATACTGAAAGTGGCAGCACAAAACCTGGGATATGATTTATAGTGTTACAACCCAAAGCTTTAGTGTTACAGGAGTCACACAAAAAGCTTTTGCTTTGGATCACACCCAGAGGCCAAAGAGGTTTGAGAGTCACTGCTGAAGAAATAGGGATTGAGAAATTCAGGAATTATTTTCAGTTAAAAACAGTATTTTCAAAGAAAACATGCAATAAGAGTTTTATAAATTATTGCAAAAGATTTCAAATTTTTACTTTTTTTCCTGAAAGTGTAATCTGAAATAAAGATTCTTTTTTCCTGCATATTTCAAAATCTTCTTCCTTTTTCTCTCACTTTTTAAGAAAGAGTTGCCTCTCCCCCTTGATGTTTAGGTTGAGTACTTTAACTTTTACCAGGGAAAAGAGTAAAGGGTTTGTGTTTTTTAAAAAAAATATATATCTACCTTATTATTAATTTTGCTGTATTAAAACTGGGAAATTCTCACTTTATTAATATTCAAGTTAAATGCTTCTTCTACCCCCCGCCCCCAGCATTTAATGGTGCAAATGGACTTCAAAAATTGTGATTTAGTCCAAGACATAAGAGAGAATTAAATGATRACACCACTCCAATGCTGTTCCTGTAACAGGGAGTGTGGTCATTTAGGTCACAGTCACTCACATTTGTAATTCATTACAAAATATATAGTATTTCTATATATAATATATTTATTYTCAATGCATCATCAAATGTTTAAGAGCCAAATGTCACTAAAAAGGGAGAAACAGAAATTGTGCAGAGCCSTCCTGTGACTGAACTCTTCACATGTTGACATTTTCATCAGAAATTCCCTAATTTTCTTCAGGAAAGTTCCCAACTGGGGCCACAAACCTTGCTCAGAGCCTCTCACCTCTCATGGAATGAGCAAACAGAACTAATCTGCTTTTCATCAACAATTCAGGCTACAAGCCCTCATTAAAAATACTCCCATTAAAACCACAACGYTACAGCCCAGCTACAAATAACTGTGATTTTCTCTGTGCCACCCTAGGATAATTCACTTGTAGAGAAACACAAAGGCAGAATTAAAACCAGCTCGTGGTCCAAATTAACCCTCCATGTATTATTTCTGCAAGACACCACCTTAATTGCAATTATGCATTCAGGGACCAAYGTGACACTTTGTTCTTAATTTGTACACAGTAAAACAAATGGGGTTTTAAATGAATGAAAAAAGTAAATATTAGTCTGTGACAAATCATAATTACAGGGTGGTCACAGCTGTTTAAATTGACTCCTGCTAGGGAATTTCAGGTTGTGACAAACACAGATTTAATTTTTTTCTGAAGATGCTTTGGACAGTACAGGAAGTTGGGGAGGGTCRCTTGGTTTCTTTCAGAATTCCTTTAAAACACATCCACGGAGGTTTGGAAAWCACAACAGTATTTTAGCACCTTGCTTTGCCTAAATTAATGCCAACAGCACTCAGCCAATGGGAYGTGGCACCGGGGRACAYGGGGCACTGCTGGCCTCGGCAGWGCKRCGGGGACTCGATGATCTTGGGGGTTTTCCCAACCCAAATCATTCCATGGTTTTCTGCTGATCTTTGCTGCATTTCCCTGGCTCYATGCAGGGCTGGAGTAGGTGGAGTAAGTCTGAGATTATCAGCAGAATCATAGAATTGCTCGGGTCAGAAAAGCCCTCCAAGACCACTGAGTCCAACCATTCCCAGCACTGCCCTGCGTCCCCAAGTGCCACATCCGCATGGATTTTAAATCCCTCCAGGGATGGGGACTCCAAACTGCCCTGGGCAGCTGTGCCAGGGCTGGAAAAACCTTTCCATGGAGGAATTTTCCCAATATCCACCCTGAGCTGCCCTGGCCCAGCCTGAGGCCGTTCCCTCTGCTCCTGTCCCTGTTCCCTGGAGCAGAGCCCGACCCCCCGGCTGTGCCCTCCTGGCAGGAGCTGTGCAGAGCCACAAGGGCCCCTGAGCCTCCTTTGCTCCAGGCCGAGCCCCTTCCCGGCTCCTCAGGGATTCTCCATTCCCTTCCCGGCTCCTCAGGGATTCTCCATTCCCTTCCCGGCTCCCTCGGGGATTCTCCATTCCCTTCCCGGCTCCCTCGGGGATTCTCCGGCCCCTTCCCGGCTCCCTCGGGGATTCTCCATTCCCTTCCCGGCTCCCTCAGGGATTCTCCGGCCCCTTCCCGGCTCCCTCAGGGATTCTCCATTCNCCCTTCCCGGCTCCCTCAGGGATTCTCCGGCCCCTTCCCGGCTCCTCAGGGATTCTCCGGCCCCTTCCCGGCTCCCTCAGGGATTCTCCGGCCCCTTCCCGGCTCCTCAGGGATTCTCCATTCCCTTCCCAGTTCCTCAGGGATTCTCCGGCCCCTTCCCGGCCCTTCCCCTGCCCTGGACACCCTCCAGCCCCTCTTTAGTGGGTGGGAGATGCCCCAGCAGGGAGGGCAGAGGTCTGGCAAAGCTGGAACTCCCAGGGTGTTGAATGTCTTTGAGACAGAAACGTTTTGTGCTGACCCCACTTTGTACATCAGAAGGTGCCACTGAGCAGCCAGTGACCTCCCATCTAAAAGCTCTGCCTTTATGTCATGCAAGGGCAATTTTTTATTTTCCTACTCAATAAAGGCAAGGTGCCCCGAGGTGAAACCTGTAAATAACAAATCCAAGCACAATTGGTGTTAATCCTCGAGCAGGAAAATGCTGCTATGATGATGTACAAACAAAATACAGGGTGTGAGTGTTTTATCTTCTGCTTGGTTTTAGAGAATAAATACAACTTGGTTCATTCAGCTGGAACTGCAAAGGTAATTTCACTGCTGCCTCTGACAACAACTGAAACTTCATTTTCTCCTTTAAGAAGTCTCAGCACCCACAAGAATGGGATCGATCAGGGTGAGAAGCAAAGCTGTGCTTCCCTTCCTCCTCTCCAGCTGAATCCAATATTTTCTGCTTTTATGTGCAGGGCAGTCAATGGACACATCCCTGCCCAGAGAGAATTATCTGACTCAGGAGTAGGAGGGCAGGACAAACACGTGGGAAGCTCCTCGTCCCAGGGGAACATCATTCAAAACCTGCTGGGCCTGGGCTGACAAGTCCCACGTGCAAGGACCCTGCTGACCATAAACCATGGAATTCCAGACTGGTTTGGGTTGGAAGGGACTTTAAAGATCTTCTCATTCCACCCCTGCCATGGGCAGGGACACCTCCACTGTCCCAATGGCTCCAGCCTGGCCTTGGGCACTGCCAGGGATCCAGGRGTAGCCACAGCTGCTCTGGGAATTCCAKCCCAGCCAGGAATTCCCAATTCCCAATCTYCCATCCAGCCCTGCCCTCTGGCASTGGGAGCCATTCCCTGTGTCCTGTCCCTCCAGGCCTTGTCCCCAGTCCYTCTGCAGCTCTCCTGGAGCCCCTTTAGGGTCAAGACTGGCTCTAAGGTCTCCCCAAAGCCTTCTCCTCTCTGGGCTGAACACTGATCCTTCCTGATCCCCATCTTTCTGCTGGAGGTTCTCACTTCCCAAATATTGCTGCAAAAAAGCACTTTGTGCAAACATCCCCTCTGGATTCAGGGAAAACCTTGGATGGGTTTGTGTGACTTAAACCAACTGAGGTAACCCAGTTATTTTAACCAGCTGATCTGGTGAACCCCTTTGCTGTGAGCTGCAGCAGCTCTGAACCTTCCTAAAGCCTTGTTTGGATTTAAACTTTGGAAGAAAAAGAGTCCTTGGAACAATAAATCCTTTGGAGTGTGGGTTAGAGACCCAAGGATAATAAACCCCAGGCTCATCTAAACCTTCTCTAGAGCTGGTGCTGCTCCTAATTGGGATGGATGTGCTTTGCCATGGAAGAGCTGGGTAAGGAYTGGCTTGTTAAAACACAGGTTTATAGGACCCATCCTATGAAATGATGGATCAGGAACGTGTCTTGCATTATCAAATTACCCCAAGAATTGGAGTGCTTTGCATGTAAAGCTTCAGTGCTAATAACGCCGTGCCAAATTAGTGGGAATGAATAGATGCTGAGTAAATAATCCCATTTTGTTGTTAGTTCCTAATGGATCTGTTGATAGGAAACAAACCTCTCTATCTGTTTCCATCAGGATAATTTGATAACCCATCTGTATTAGTTAACTGCAGATTTTGTAAACACTGAGGCCGAGTGATTTGTAACAGGAGCAGGATGTAGGAACCACTCTCCTAAAGTGTTTTTTAAATTGCTTTGCTCCCAGCTACAGAGTTTGCCATAAAGAATGATCCCTCATTGTGAAATTTCCCAGCCTCAGGAGTGGTCCTGGAGCTGAGGAAGGGACAGGCTGATGATTTAAGACTATTTAATGCCCTGTTTGTTGTGGAACAGAGAGCTGGAGACCTTCCTGCTCTAGCAGAACACAGCACTGCAGTTCCTTAATGCCCGAAACTGGGAAACTGATTTATCACCTATTAGGTCTTATTAGATCCCATTCAGTAGGAAAAATGAACTGCTGGAGCTGGATGGCAGAAAATTAATTTGAAATAAATGTTACAGAGTCAAGCTTCTTCTGCTCTTCTCTTCAAGCCTCTGTGGCTGAGGTTTTCCAGTTGGATGTGGATTCTTGCAGGGAGGCACACTGTGATCATTTTACACATTTATAGTTTAGATTTTAAAAAAACCCAATCTTTTTATCTTTTTCAGTGCACATCTCCTTCATGGAGGGCATGGGGAAGGGCAGCTCTCCAGCTGTGCCAGGGTATGGGATCCACTGGGGTTGATTTATTCCAGAAGCACTTCTTCCCCTGGAAAAGGAGCTTCTACAGAGCTTTTCCCATAGATTTTTATGATTTTTAATCTATTGTTTAAAACTATAAGAATGGTTTTCCACTGCCAGAGGGCAGGGATGGATGGGATACTGGGAARGAACTGAGAGCCCAGAGCAGCTGGGGCTGCCCCTGGATCCCTGGCAGTGCCAAGGCCAGGCTGGACATTGGGGCTGGAGCACGTGGGACAGTGGAAGGTGTCCCTGCCATGGCAGGGGTGGAATGGGATGATCCCTTCCAGCCCAAATCATTCCATAATTCTCTGACAATGCCATGACCACTAAGGTTAAACTCCCCAAAAACTCACAAGCCTATGGGTTCTCTGGGGTGAGTCCTTGCCCACACCTTTGCTGGCCTTAAAAAACTAAGCATTACAATAAACTTCCTTAATTTTGCATAGAAGTTTAAATAATTTGTTCAGCTTTTACGCCTCAGATGTGAACTGGGCTATCTCAGCAGAGATATGGGTTAATTTTCCTGGGAAAAATGAACAAATTATCAGAATGGAGCTGAACATTCCATGTGAAAATAATCTATGAGCTGCCTCCTATTCTTCACTGCTGGTTGTTCACTGCATGGGCACAGGCAAATTACTTCATTCCTCCATGAATCAACTTGAACATCTGTAAGGTCAACATAATGCAGATGATCTTCCCCAGCTGCTCCGAGATTCTTCCAAAAATAATTCAAATTAATATTATTGTTGTTATATAAAACTGTCACTACAAATCKTTCTTTATGGCAAACAAAGCATCTTTGACAATGGCCCTTTAGCAAAGAAGAGCTGAAAAAGTTGGCAAAGTTTAATTTTCCCACAATGCCCAGTTGCTTGAGTAACAAATCCAATGGATGATTTTTCAGTATAAAATGCAGGAATAAAATTCTATAAATATATTCTTGCCCACAAGATCATATTTGGCCCATTTGCCATTGATATTTGTGTGATAATTATCTCAAAAAATATTTTAAGTTACCTGAATTCAAGCCAAAAGTACCTTTAAATTGTTTTCAAGCCAGAAGTACCTTTAAATCAAAYACCCAGTTAAGTAAGTGGACTGTGAATGGAAGATCAAATTTATGTGTGACTTTTAACATCACATAAAAAATAAAAATATCTTTTAGCAAGATAAATGAGGCACCATAATAAAATGTTCTTGAAAAAAGGTCATTAGAACATTATAGATTAAAATTCATAGAAAATGGAAAACCACATACTGAATTCCTGATAAAGAAATCACTGATTTCTTGAACCTTAGGTTGGAGTTTACACCAAGCTCACTCCCAGCCCTCTGCCACAGCCTCAGAATCAGTTCAAAGACAGAAGTAAAATTGAAATGCAAATTAAAGGCATCARAACTGCAGCCTGACTAATCCCTGAATCATGGAATCATCATKGACAGGGATGTAAAAAGCCTCTGAGATCATCAAGCCCAACCATCACCAGCACCACCATGGTCACCACTGTCCCCARGTGCCACATCCACAGGGCTCTGAAACCCCTCCAGGGATGGGGACTCCAGCACTGCCCTCATCACCTTGTTCCAACATTTGACAACCCTTTCTGTGAAGAAATCTTCCCCAATATCCAACCTGACCCTCCTCTGGAACAGTCTGAGGCCATTTCCTCTTGCCCTGTCCTGTTCCCTGCGAGCAGAGCCCAACCCCAGCCTGGCTGCTCCCTGTCAGGGAGATTTAAGGACCAATAAATTCCTCCCTAAGCCTCAATACTATCAGGGAATCTCATTTTCACACCACTTGCATGCAGAAGAACCTCCCACCCTCCTCTCCTGTGCTCCAGGATGGGCACTGACCCCACCCCTGCAATGAAAACCCCTCTGATCTCCTGGAGAGCTCTCAAATCGAGCTACAAACCCTTTTCCCCACATTTACCACGGCACATCCCCTTGCAGCAGCCCCTGGGCCCAAAGGCAACATCTGTGTGGACAATTTATGCCCATTTTCTGGAAGCCTGTGTCTGTCAGAGCCTGCAGCACRCCTCAGAATGAGCTGCATCACATTTCAAACCTTGGCTGCTTGCTTGACATCACCGTGGCTTTACTGCTGGCACCCCTCCTGACACCTGCACTATCAATTCTCCACGTTTGTGCCTTGAAATACCTGAATTCTGACATTAAATCTGTCCCTTTCTCAGCCTTCCTATAATTCAGCCTCCAAAATGGAATGAGAAACTCAAAAAAAAAAAAAAAAGAGTTAAAATTTGAAACCTTCACAAATCACTTCCTTCTTAACCTGGTGGATTTGCATGGCAGAAKCTGATTTCTTGAGAAGTTTTCCTGCATTTCTATTGGATTCCTTGCCAAGCTTCAAGCAAAGCTCCTGAATACTGGCTCAGGTACGTGCAGACACAAATTCTTGCAAGGATGAGCAAGTTTTACAAGTTGTTGCTTCTTTTTTCTTTTTAAACTTYTTCAGCAGAATTTTGTGCTACTTTTTAGATTTCTTTCACATCAGTGTAACTCACCAAAATCTCATTACAAAAACAAAAAGGGAAGCATTTACACTGAGTTACTGATAAAAGAGAAAAAACCATGACATTATTCACTTGCAYCACGTTACTTCTGTATCTGGGAAATAAATTTAAACTGGTGCAAAAACGTTTACAGCTCTTCACAGAGCAAGAAAAAAACCACATTTTTTCCTCAACCAATTATCTGTAGAGTAGGACACTGAGCACAAACTCCATTCACTCTTTTCAAAACCTTTCATTTSTTCTTTCCTTTTACTCTCTGAGCTGCCCTGACTCGGGTGTGAATAACCAAAGTGCAGAGCCCAGGTGCTGCTGCCTGGATTGAGGGAAGGAGCTGCACTTTGTGTCCCTCCCCTGTCCCCTGCTCTGCTCCAGGGCAGCTCAGCACTTCCCCCATCCCAACAGCAYTCCCAGAGCCAGGGGATTTCTGATTCAGGGAAAAAAGGAAATGTTTAATATTTTGTGGGCTGGCAATGGACACAGCAAATGCTTAGTGCAGTCAAGGAGAGCTCAAGGACACAATGCTCACCTGGAAACCCAGTGCTGGTAAGTGAACTGCAGAMTATCCCAGCCAGGAAAAGAAGTCATTTTCATAAACATGACATTTTAATTATTCTATTAATTGCAGATTAAAAGAGTTACATGACAAGGTAACAACAGCTCATAAATTTAAGTTTGAAATTAAAGCCACATATAGAGATTATTCTAAGAAAAACTGGGCACAGAGGGAAAAAAAGAGGTGACCAAGATTAAATCATTATTTTTTTTTCCTTTTGTGTGTTCTAAAATTTAATAAAAATTAGGATCATWGTTGGATCACAGCTTGGATGGGCTGTTGAACAACCTGGGATAGTGGAAGTGTCCCARCCCATGGCAGGGGGTGGGATGAGATRGAATTTAAGGTCCTTCCARCCCAAACCATCCTSRGATTCTGTGGCTGTACCATGAGCAGTTTGCTCATGCACCCAACAGCTGAAATGCAGCACTCAGAGAGTAAATAAATACAGAYATTAATCAAACCACAAGCAATTATTCAATATCCAGAAAGGGGGGAAACAACAAAGAAAAAATAAACYAGAAAAGAAAGACCTAAAAAAAGCCAAACAAACAAAGAAACAAGCAAAAAACTCAACATAAGTCAAATTATTCCTAATGACATCTGAAGAATTTGTGTAGGGAAATTTAGATCCACACAATGGTCAGATCAGTAACACACTGAAATGGCTATCACTGTGTTCCAGTGGATAACCAGAGACCAGCACTAGAAAACCTCTTTTTCTGCTSTTGGTGCATCCTAAGTGCATCCTTCACCCTGAATTTCCTACTTGATGCACCAAACTTAGTGATACAAAACCAGAGAGTAACATAAGATTAAAGGTTTACATGGTAATTTTCTCTCAAAGTATAAAGAAACCAAACCAGGTAAATCTCCTCTTTTTTATTTTAAAAAAGGCTTTTTCAGGATTGTTCCTCTGCAGCCTAAAGCTCCAGACAGAACCTGCAGCATTCCCAAATCCAGCCCTGGCTCTGTAAGATGTATTGCAGTACTTACATCCCAAACAGGCTTATTCACTGCATGGAGAGAATTCATTTATTATTAAAGAGCACTGGAGAGGAGGCAAAAAACCCCTAAAACCCTAAAGCAAACTGGTTCCTTATCACTGCAAATTCATTTAATGACACAGCTGGAAATGAGCTGGTGGTAACTCTTTGAGTACATGGACAGGACAAGACAGGACAATRGGAAATGGCCTCAAGAGGCACCAGAGGARGGGCAGGGTGGATATTTGGGAAAATTACTCCCCTGAAAGGGTTGTCCAGCCCTGACACAGCTGCTCAGGGAAGAGGAGGAGTCCCCATCTGTTGTMATCATATTGTTATAACCACATTTCTAAAGAGTCCCCTACCTTCTCTCGGTGTTCTCTTGGGGGCAGCTCTTCACAGCACTTRCTTCTTCTGGYTCTTCAGGGCTCCTCCAAAGCTCTCCCTGACTCTGGCCAACCCACTCTCTCTTATCCCAGTTATCCTGACTAGCCACAGCTGCCACCCAATTAAGGACATCACAGCTGCAGCCCATCAAGAGCAATGGCCATCTATACAATACAGACTATACCCATTCCTGGAGGGATTTCAGAGTTGGGTGGATGTGGCACCTGGTGGCCTTGGCAGTGCTGGGGGAATTGGACTTGATGGTCCTCAAGGGCTTTTCCAACCTACACYGAAGTACAGCTCTAGGACTCTGTGCATTCATCCTTCCTCACCATGAACATCTCCCACAAATCAGATGGAGGAAACAGAACCTTCAGCTTTTCCCAAGAATCACAGAACCACAGAATCCCTCATTGGTTTGGGTGGGAAGGGACCTCAGAGATCATCCCATTTCACCCCAGTCATGGCAGGGACACCTCCCACTGTCCCAGGTGCTCCCAGCCCCAGTGTCCAGCCTGGCCCTGGGCACTGCCAGGGATCCAGGGGCAGCCCCAGCTGCTCTGGGAATTCCATCCCAGCCCCTCCCCACCATCCCAGGGAACAGTTCCTTCCCAAATCCCACCTTATCCTGCCTTTCTACAGCTTAAGGCCATTCCCCCCTCCTGTCCTATTCCTTAACAAACAAATCTCTTCCACGGCACAAGAACCTGCCCTTGGCACCCACCAAGCTTCACCAGCATTTATTTGCTATTTATCATATCTATCCACAAAATACAATCCAGCCTTTCTGGATTTTCAACTGAATGAGCTGAAAAACTTGGAAAAACCTCAGGTGCCAGTGAGCTTTGTCTCATCTGCAGCTGCCCATCTCAGGTTAATTGTGGTGCATCGTTATCTCACTCCACGTGCTTGCCATGAGACRTCTCTGACAGACTGAACTGAGCTGCCCCAGATCTGGAGATTAATTTCCATGATCAGTGAGTCTTGGAGCTGTTCTGCTCATCCCACACTCACATCTCTGCCCGAAACCCACTCCAGGGTGTCTTAAATCAACCCCTTTCTATTTATCAGCTCTAACAAACCTCTCCCCATGTTAAATCAAGGCGAGCGCTGCGTTCCATCCATCACACTTGTACAGGGAGGATTTCCATGTCAGAACAAGGGAACAGCTTTAACAGAAACATGTAAGTAGAAGGGATTAGATATTTTACAGCAGAGAGAACAGCGAGCTCTGATACAAAACTCCACGTACGGGCAAAGTTTACAAATTTCAATCAAATCCAGGTTAAGCACAAAATGGAGGAGTCGGTCACGTCAGGAGAAGCACGGCAAAAAATCCTGAATGCAACAGTGGTTTTGCACTCTGGCTTCACTGGAGTCCTTATTTCCTACCAACTTTCAGACCAAACAAATTAGCAATTCATGCTACAGATGTCAGAAGTTATAAAGGAAATTAATGCAACAGTCGAGCTGAAATGAGACTGAGGAAAATGCTGTTATTTTCCCTGTGGACTCGTACGTCCACACACTGAGTTCTGCTTTGTGAAGATAATATCCAGAAASTGCTCAGCAAAGCTTAAAAAGTAAATATCTAAACCAATTTTTATTTTTTCCAGAAATGCACGTGAGTGTTGGGTTGAGGCTTTGGGTTTTTTTTAAAGATCTAATATTGAAGGATTTGATRCAAATTTGCCATTGGCAATACTCCACTTTTCTTATAAGGTGTTTTATTCCATGAGTTTTGACTAATGCAAATAATAAAGTCTGACATCCTGACTAACAGAGCAACAAACTCAGTTCTAAGCTAGAACTCCAAGAACTACTGCATTGATGGGACAAGGAAAAATGGCATTAAGCAGAAGGAAAGTCGATTTTGGGGAGAAATTATTCCGCGTGAGGGTGGTGGGGCCCTGGCACAGGTGTCCAGAGAGGCTGTGGCTGTCCCTGGATCCCTGGCAGTGCCCAAGGCCAGGTTGKAGCAGCCTGGGATAGTGGAAAGAGTCCCTGTCCATGGCAGGGGGTGGAACAAGATTATCTTTATGGTCCCTCCCAGCACAGCACAGGATGGAAATCCAGCGTGGAATCTGCATATTCACACAAAACAATCAACAGTTTAAGTCTATTTCCAAATTCCCTATTAGCAGCTCTGATGTCAGGATTTAAAGCACACTTTCTATGCTGGATGAATAAATCTCATATGCCAGCATAAATTTTTCATGATTCCTTCATAAATTCCTCATTTCTTGTTGTCAGTTGTCTTGGCAGAAACTAAAATATAGGAAGCTGTAAAAACGTCGATCTGCTTTAATTAAGCCAACTGCCTCCTTCCAGTGGTGTCTGACAAGCCCTGGGTGAGCCTACAGATCACCCAGAACACACAGCAAAGAGTGCAAGAGCTTCTTGAAGATAAATACAGAGAATTTCAAACCCTGCCTCACCCCTGACTGGTTGGTGACCACCTCACAGCTCCCYTGGGTTTTCTAATCCTTGTTTGGCATTTACTGAGTTGTGAGCAGCAAAGCAGGGAGGAGGATTTTCACCCTCTGCAATCAAGATGCAAGAGTTTCTTACAATGGTGCATTTTTTTCATTGGGCTAGGTAAGAAAATAGTAAATTAAAATGGGAAAAATGAAGCAATGGATTTCCATCTGGAGTACTGGGGACAGGTCTGGTGCCCTCAACATAAGGAGAGCATGGAACTGTTGGATCACCATAAAGGTGATCCAGTGGATGGAGCACCTCCACCATTGGAGACAGGCTGGGAGAGCTGGGATTGGTCAGCCTGGAGAAGAAAAGGTGGTGTGGAGACCTCACACACCTCCCAGGAACTAAAGGGGCTCCAGGGACACCAGAGAGGGACAATTCACCAGGAACTGGAGTGACAGGACAAGGAGCAATGGGTACAAACTGCCAGAGGGCAGGGATGGRTGGGATATGGGGAATTGGGAATTGTTCCCAGAGAGGGTGGCAGGCCCTGGCACAGGKKSCC
>JACDOX010000709.1:90612-103975 GCA_014549065.1 Cardinalis cardinalis
GGGSYKGGAGCACCTRGGAYGGTGGAAATTGTCCCTGCCCACAGCAGGGGTGGAATGGGATGAGCTTTAAGGTCCCTTCCAGCCCAAACCATCCTGTGSTTCCATGATTCCATGGAGAATGAGAATCCTCTCAAGAGACAATCACACCAGAGCTGAGCATGGTATCTCCAAGGAGAACCAAACTCCCTTCCTGAGCTTTTCTCTRTGCTCTTCCCAAGGAACACAGCACCAGATGATCCTTGAGATGCCCTTCCAGCATGGGATCCTATAATTCCATGCTGTATTCCATATCCATTGTTCAAGAGACATTCCRGAAGGACCAAGAGTGGGTCCCTCAAGGAGCACCAAGGCCCCACTGCTCCCTCAGCTGTGTCAGAACATGGTGAGGGAAAAAAAAAAAAAGATTTTAGAGCTTTGGACAAACCGGAAAAGATGAAGAGTAATTCTTAAAGAACSTAAAATCCTTAAATTCTGTTAAAACCACTGAAAATTACAGGTTTATGAAGAACAGAAAACTCTGGAACTCTGGCTAAGAAACATTATTTTCAGGGATACAAACACTGGCAAGTGCTGAATGCACATTTCTAAGTCTAAAAAGCGCTGCACCAAAACAGGAAAGTACAGCTCAACATGACACCAAATATAAGGTAATAACTGTGATTCATATCTCAGAGATGGAAATATTTTTCCTCAAGAAAACTTTGTCCTCGTTTTCCTTGAGGAAACACAACTGAAGTGGCTGTGGAAGGAGCACATTGTCAAAAATAGTCTGACAAATAAAAAGTTAGTCTGTGTTCAAGAGGAACTTACAGAAAACACGTTTGGTTTTGACAGTTGGCAATTTCACTTTGATTTTTAAAAATGAAACGTGGTTTCTGCATGAGAAGATGCAAAACAGTCCAGAAGGAAGAACATGAGACAACAAGTGTGGGAAGGAGAGTGAATCCTCACAAAGCCATCCTAGTATCACACCTCCCTTAAAAACCTCACTGACGCAAACACGCAACTGAAATTCATCCCAGAAATGTTTCTGTTTGTACATCTTTATGAGGGAACTGTCAGAAAATCATCATTATATTCTCCTGCATCTTTTTTTTAGTACTTCTGTTACACCTCACATAGTGCAGAYGTGACCAGGCCAGCTACAGGCAAATCATACAAAGTAATTGCATTTTAACAGTCAAACACAGAGAGGAGCAAACCCAGGGAGCGCCTCACCCCTCAGAAGGTAAACTCCAGCATTAAGAAACACAGAATGTCATAAAGGTGATTTTTTTGTTAACACAGAATCATTGTTCCTCTGACTGTGACAGGAACCAAAATACATTTTCACATGGAAGATGAGAAGAAATGAAATTAAAAACTGGAGGGTAGGGGGGATACAGCTGTTGAAGCCTTCCCTGCTTCCTGTGCAGTTAGTCCGTCCGTCCGTCCATCCATCCATCCATCCATCCATCCATCCATCCATCCATCCATCCATCCATCCATCCATCCATCCATCCATCCCTCCCTGTGAAGGAGGACTCTGCAGGAGCCCAAGTGGTAGACTCCATTCTCAGAGTTTTTGAGGATGAGCTGACTCACCCCTGTGCTGTGATGCATTTCACTGCTCATGTTCCAGAAGACTCCTCCTGCCCAGGGGACACCTGAGCCAGCAGAGAGCTGCCCAAGCCATTAAACCACCCAAAGCTTCTCAAACTCAGCCAGGGCATGATGCTGCACCACAGGAGTGCTGTGGGTTATGGAGAGGTGGCCCTCTCACCCTGGAGCTCCAAAGGGAATTGGGGCACAGATGGGATCAGGGATCAGGTGCTCCACTTCAGCTCCTTCTCTCTGAAGCCACTTGCAGAGAGAGAGAAACTTGTCATGCCACTGATAACCACAYTGACCTAAGAACTGACAGTTTTCACACCTTCTGCAGCAACCACACATTATTATTTTTTCCTTTTCCTGGAGYTGCTGGCAAGCAGCAAACAACTGCCACAGAGGGCAGGTGGGAGCTCTCCCCAGTCTCCAGGTGAGGGCTTGGGGAAGCTGAAGGCAGGCAGGGGTGGGGAAGGTCAGAGCAGGAACAGCTGAGGCATTTCCAGAGTGCCTGGATGCTCTGGATGCAGGCTGGGAACATGGGCAGGCTCAGGGGAAGATGGAAGGTGCAGGGGGAAGCCCTTCCCACATATCCAGGACAAAAAATCTGAAAAAGCTGGGAGAGTAAAGCTTCTGTCCCAGGAAGAGCAAATCCAAACAGATCCCTGAACACACTGACAGTAATTTCCCTTTGCAGCTCAACAGGCCTTTGGCAAATGTTTATGCACAAGGAATTTAAAGAAGGAAAAGGTTTGCTTTTAATATCTTTCATGTTATTGCTTTGAACATSCCAAATGAAAAACATGCTGGAAGTTTAAAGTTCAGCCCCTCAAGGCACAGTGTGTCCCTCAGGATGGATATTTCCTAACACCATTGATAATCAGTATCCATCACCCATAGCCTAAAGATGCTCTCATTTTAGTTAATGTTAAAAAATCATGAATTTACCTTCTCAGTTCAGCCTGTTCATCCYAAGATCTAGAAATATCTCTGTTTTACTACCTGCAAGTGCCAGCTTTCCTCTAACACTTTTGATGGAAAAGGAGAAACATCCATCAAGAAAGGCTGAGCTCAGGCTCTGCCTGCAATGCACTGAGAGAGAGAGAAGATGACTTTTCAGTGCTTATATTCAGTGATATAAACCTTCAAACTGGTGATAGCCAATGATCTGACACCTCTTTTCTCCCTAAATATGCTTTAAACTCTTCCTGCCCTACAATCACCCATCTGTTATGTCAGAGTATGAATAATTTCCTCCTTTCAAAAAAAAAAACAACCCTCCAGTTCTTCCTATAGTGGCTGTGCTTTCTCATACTCCCACTGTAAAAGCTTGTTTTCTAGAATGTGCTCATGAAATATTTCTGATCCTAAAATTTAATAACCCCAGAAAAGGCCTTGCTGGCTTTTTAAGCATCAAGGCTGCTGCTCCCAGAAGCCAAAATGCTGCACCATTGTCAGTCATTGAGAAAGATGAAAATTTAGAAAAGGAACATGTTGGCAAGGYAAGAGCAAGCAGGGTTTTAGGCATGTTTCACCCCAATTGTATTGAATTAATAACTGGGTTGGACACTACTCTTGTGAATCATTAAAAAAATAATACATTAAGAGCAAAGTACTATTTTATAGTYTGTACAATATCTCTGTTTAGTCAAACTGCTCTAAGTGCTGAAAATCCTGAAGTCACTCATTGATGGTCAAGCCCACAGAATTTCAGTGCAAAGCTTGTAGAAATCTGAATTGCAGACTAAGAGCCAAAAAATGCATTTAAGCCTGAAAATAATATCCAAAGAACCGTTTTTTGTTACTTTTAAAAACTGAAATATTGGGTTTTTTTACCATACTGGAAAAGATGAAGAAAATCCAAGTGTGAAAAAGCAGCCCATCCCTGGGTGTTTTTAAATGGGCAATGGTAGTAACTGGAATGATGCTGATGWGGAAAAAGAATGATTCAAAGTGAAAGTTGCTACACCTTCCCTGTTAAAAATAAACATCACGTGGTGTTAGCTTTGACTTGGTAAAAATGGAGCCCTGCTTTGGGAYTTAACACCTTCAGCTTTATTTAATTAGCTTCTTCACTCTGCTGCTTTTATAAGCACCAAGCGTTCCCACATCGTGCTCATGCCTTACATCCTGTGCTAAAAACATCCCAGAACGTTCATATCTGGGGCTGTGACGTGTTCACCCTTCCTGAGGGGTTCAACGAGCACAAAATGAGCACTCAGGGCACCAGAATTCCAATTAAAAACTGCAGTAGCACATCCAGGTGGGTTTGGGTGCTAAGATAGGATGTTTTTTCCTTCCACCACAGAATCACGGGATCATTCAGGTTGGAAAAGTCCTCTAAGATCATTAAGTCCAACCTGGCATTCCAAAGCCACCACTGATCTGTGTCCCTGAGTGCCACCAGGATGCTCCATGGTCTTTGGATTCCCATCATCATTTCTCGTCTTGGTTTTGGTCACATGGCCCAGGGACCATTTTTCCTGTGAGAACCTAAAAAGTAAATCTCCTCTGGATGGTCCCAAGGAATGTAGTGCTGCAGGCACCAAAACTGGCTGTGAGGAGCCAGGAAAAGCAGAATAAAGCTGGAAAAGTCCCCAAAGCTCCATGAAATGAGAAAGCAAATACTTGGATGCAGCTTCATCCCAAACACCCACACTGGTACAATAATGTGAATTCAAATGTTCATGAGCTCATCTCAGAGAGAGCTAAACTTTGAGTATCTACTCACCAGGGCCTCTGGAGTGGGTTCAGGCAGCAGTGGGGAAAAGAACATTAGAATCACAAGATAAAATGTCAAATTTAAAATGACAGTTAAGGGTTTTTTTCAGTTGTAATTAGGAAATTGTAAGAAAACTTTAAATTAAAGGAAGGTTTACACTAAGGATCTGTCTGAGGAAACATAATCTGCCAAGGGTTTCTGCTACTCCTGAAGTAATTAAAGCACAAAACAAAAACCAAAAACATGTAACAACATTATTATCCACCGTTTACAGAACAATATATTGAATTCTTCTTGTTTAATTTGATAAAAAAAATCATAAAACCCAAATTGATAAAGATATTGCCTGCTAAAAGGCTTCTGAGTACAATCATCCCAAAGTACCTTAATGTCAGCTCATGTTTAGATTCCAGAAGGGAAAATAATATTGGAATCATTGTGTTCCATTTGAAATTACTTTGGCAAGGCTTCTTCAGGTCTCAATCAGCTCTCAGCAGAGAATTACCCCGACACACAGGCTAATAACCTCTTACAGCTTTCTTTCCAAACAATGTGTTAAACCCAGCAGTTCTCAACACTGTCAAGATGCAAGTTGGGAAAAAAAAAGAGGGCAACTAGCCAAACAAATGAGTTGGCTTTCCAAGGATCTTGTTAAAAACAAAGGAAACCAGACATCCACAGCATCCTGTGGGTGATGGTTCCAAAAAGAGAGGAATAAAAAGCCATTTTCAACACTCTCTTTTCTTCTTAGTGTAGCAGTTGAGGCACGCTGCCTCTTTCACTGTGTGAAGATCCYGCGCCCTATTTCTCCTTAAAATATCCCATTTCTGAGCCACTCTGGAAATGACAGACTGGGAGGTGCCTCTCAACTGCTTGTGACTTCAGAGCAGGTAAAATACACCAAGGGACAACCAGCAGGTGTTTGGGAGGAGTAGCCACTCCTACCTGTGATTCCCTGTGGAATATCCTCTGTGGAAAACCCCAGCAGTAACATGGGATGTCCCCTGGATTAAAGATTATTCTAAATAATAGTGACAGCATGAGAGGAACCAGCCTCAAGTTGTGCCAGGGGAGGTTTAGGTTGGATATTAGAGAAGAATTCTTCAGGGAAAGGGCTGTCCAGGAGGGCAGTGGTGGACACACCATTCCTGGAAATCTTCAAAACCTGTGTGGATGTATCATTTGAGGATGAGGTGGGGCTGCTGGGTTGGTGCTGGACTCTGACCTCAGAGCTCTTCCCCAGCCTCAACAATCCTATGATAAACCCACAAATTCACTGTTGTTCCCCAGCTTTATGAGACACACGGAGCATTCAAAAGGTTTTGAAGGGATTGAATTTGTCCCCACTCCAAGGAGGACAACCAGCTGATGCTCAGGAATTTTCCAGGTCTAAACCTCASCACTGCCTCGCTGCCTAAAACTTTGCAAGGTGCCAAAACCAGCAAAAATTCCTTCTTTCAACAGAAGATGAAAAAAAAAAMCCCTCAAAAAAACCCCTTTGTTCACCTTTTTCCCCTTGAACTCAAGAACAGCAGTASCTGGGATCATTTTATCCCTCTGTGCTTCTTCCTAGTGCAGGGAGAGCTCTTYCCTAACACACAGTTCTTTGCTTCCAAGTCACTGGAATTTTCTTGCAGCAAAACAAAGCTGAAGTGTCACGGGGTTGCTGCTGAGCAGTGAAGGTGGAGCTAATGCTGCACAGTGATGTTTTGGAAGCAAAGTTAAAAGCAAGATGTGCTTTAGGATGAAGAGGACCTGCAACAACCTTCTCCTGGTTTTACAGAGCTGCCATAGCTCTGAGATATCCATTCCTGGCATGACACAAATCCTGTCCTCCTTTAGGGACAGGAAAATGTCTTTATCAAGGGAAGCACAATAATAAAATCCAGAAAAAAGCAGCATCACACTGGATGCTGGATGTGGTCAGCAGCCCRAGCCCACCTTGCTGCAGGAAATCTTCCCAAAAACCCAAGATGGCTCCAAAGACACAAAAGCTATAATTAAGATGATACAATTATGATCAACAAGGTAATTATTTCAGTGCTGGAAATCATTATTCCACCTCTAGACCCCAGGAGGGATTTATCATGACACAAATAGATGGAAGGAGTGCTCAAAAAAGGAGCAGATGGATTTGGGAGGGCTGGAACACCTCACAGCCACATCCCAACACTGGCAGCTTCACCAGGTGCTTCTCAGAATCCCAGACTGGTYTGGGCTGGAATGGACCCTAAATCCCATCCCATTCCCACCCTGCCATGGCAGGGACACCTCCCACTGTCCCAGGTGCTCCAGCCCCAGTGTCCAGCCTGGCCTTGGGCACTGCCAGGGAYCCAGGGGCAGCCCCAGCTGCTCTGGCAATTCCAGCCCAGCCCCTCCTCACCCTCCTCACAGGGAACAATCCCTTCCCAAAATCCCATCTAACCCTGCTCTCCTTCCATGACTTTTCCATCAGAAATGATCACAGATTGCAGAAATTAAGGAGAAAACCAGATCATGGAATCCAGTGGGCTGCCCCAGCTGCTCATCAGCTCTCACAACCACACCATTATCAATATTCCACCAATGCCAGGGACATCTCTAACTCCAAAGGCTGGCAGAAAACCACCTGCYATGGGGTGGAAACCATGAAGGGAAAGAGCACCTGCTGAAGAATATTCCTTTAAGGAACCTCAGCTCTTTGAATTAGAAAATACCCTGTTATTTCAAACATGGTCAAGTATATTCATTTTCCTCCCAGGTGCAGTTAATTTGACAGGTACAATGCTAAAGCAAAAGTCCTGCAAGGTCTTTCCTGAAAAGGTCAGTACATTATGCAACAGGGTTTTATGACAGCAAAAAAAATCCCTTCATCTACAGAAATTTTAGATGATTTATCAATGTGCATTTGTGTCTTTTATTCCCATATGAAGAGCAAACTTTGGGGCACACAAGTTCCTTTTGAGAGCTGGTTCCCAAGGAAGTTCCAAGCTTTGAAAATTGTTATCCTTGGTCTATACATGGGAAATAAAGGGAGGTTTTTCTATACAGAGAAATATTCAGCACTAAAGAAAAACAAAATTGCTCCCATTTGAAGTCTTATTGCATTCCAGCCCTGAATAAATTATTTGATTGTTCAAGCTGCATGTCTGGACTCTTAAACTTTCTAAGTAAGCACAGAGTCCTGTAGGAAATGCATTGATAGTCAGGAAAAGTAGCAGCAATTCCTTCTAATCCAAGCTTTTTGTACTGTTCAAACTTCTTGAAACAATGCATCCCTTGGCCTCCTRAAACATAATTGCATTTCAAACACTTCCTTCATCCCAATTGCAATTTGGAAATGTAAACCAGTTACCCTGTTCCACTAAAACATATATTGAGGAAATATTTAAGTGATCAGGGCCCCAGTTATAAACTTGGAATTTCAAGTAACATCCACTAATCATAAAATTGAGTGGTTAAGGTTGGTAAAAACCTTTAAGGTCATTGAGTCCAACCCCCAACCCACCTTGTTCCAGATGTTTTTGGAACACTTCCAGGGATGGAGACTCCATCACTGCCCTGGGGAGTGCTTGACAACCCTTTCCATGAAAGAATTTTCCCTAATCTCCAATTTAAACCTCCCCTGGAGCATTTTAAGGCCATGAATAATGTCTTTGAACATGGAATTAACACAGGCTTGAACCCWCTAAGGGATTTGGGAAACGAAATGATGATTTTAAAGCTTTTYTTCTGCTCCCTCCACCCCAATCCCAAAGATTCAATAACACCTCATAGGCTGTGCAACTGGGGTGCCCTGCTTTTCCTGTAGTTTGCAATCCAGAATCTTTGCCATCCTTCTGGCCTCTTTTCCCCTGTTATGAAAACTACCCCTCATCCAGCAGGAGCTCGGGATGGATTTTAAATCAGRGCTTTTGCACTTGCACTCATCTGATGGATGCGACTTGACTGCTCAATTATGTAAGTGCAAAGAGCCTATTTTCATACATTTATTAAAACCATCCTGCTTTTGTTTCCATAAGCCTGCCTCGAACCCAGCACAATTTCACCATGAAGCCAAATTTCCATAAGCTAAGCCCAGATTTCAGTGTGGCTTTGGGGGCCCTGTCAGGAAGGATAAGCTCAGAGCTGTGAAGGTCCCGAGCTGCGCGGAAGTTGCTGCGGCTCCTGACGCACGTCAGGGTYTGCCCACTGCTGATGGATGGTCACAAACATCACTGGAGGTAATTCTGAGAGCACAGCACGGATCTGACAGGTACTGCTATGACAACCAGGCAGCACAACTGCCTACATTTCCCTGGAAGCTCCAAAAATAAACATTCCAGGACTCGTTTATCCAGAGCGGCTCCCCTGTCCTTTGTCCTCCTCTTTGCAAGGCTTTTTTTTTTGGCTTTTCACACAGAAAATTCATTGAGATCCTGGGCTGGTGGGCTGGGTTTGGGTGAGGTTGAGGGCATTTWCTTCATGGAAGGTGTGGGGTGGTGGTTTGGATTTGTGCTGGGAACRGGGCAGAATACAGGAATATTTCTCTTGCTGCTGAGCAGAGTTTGGGGCTGTGACAACTCCCTGAGGAGCTTTTCCAGTGCCCAACCATCCTTTGGGAAGAATCTTCTCCTGATATCCAACCTAACCCTGCCTGACACAACAGGTAACACCCTCCAGATTCCCTCCCCAGGCCAGCTCTATTTCCTCTGGAATAAAAAAACCAACGGAGACAAGAAACCTCATTTTCACTGAGAGCATCTCATCCCTTTCTCTCTGACTTCAAAAGGCAAAACAGGTATTTTATGTAAATGTGGACATTAGAAACAAAAAATAGAACAGCAAACATCAAATTCCTTTTTCATAGGCAACTCAGCTTCCACTGGCACAGCTGCAGATGAAAGTAGCAGCTACAAATTAATATATCATAAGGTCTTACCAAAGGAACTGAATTGTCTCAAATGCCAAAAGTAAGACCAAAGACTAAATTATTTTCATTTACGGAACCGTAGGGAGGAATTGCTTTCATGCTCTGAGTTATGTGTTTAGGAGGAACCTAAGTTTAGCTTGTCAGCTTCTGACAAAAGTTAACAACAATTTCTAAAACATTTCGGAATCATTTCGAAACACGGTTTCGATGGGGGAAATGGAAACAAGACAAAATCACAAAATCYCTGCTTTTTTTTGTACCTGCTTTTACAGTTTCAACTCCTCATGTGTGCTTTCCTGGAGATGCCTGGAATGAAGAATCTGCCTCCAAAGCACTTCCTAACCATAGCCAGAAACACAGGAAAACTCCCTGATTGCTTAAAACTGTTAAATACAGATATTGTGGGTGGAATTTCCTGAAAATGTGGGCACAGACAAACCCTACAACTGCTGGATTTKAAGGTGGACAAGTATCCTAAAAGGAATTTTAAGACATTTCCAGTTCCTCCTTACAAGTGCATTTAATGGTCCCTTATCCATATCCATCTCTCTCATCCCTCAGTGGTTTTTTCCATCTCCTTTCCTTGGATATTGTTGTTTACAGTAAACCAGGGGCTGATCTGGACCAGAATTTGGAAGTGAAAGGAAAAGCCACTGCATCAGTTTGAATATTCTCTTCTTTTATCCCYGAAATGATGATCAGCCACCTGCAAACCAATGTCACCTTGAACACACTGGTGGCWATTCCACCAAATTGCTAACACCAACACCTTGGGCTCTGAATCCACAAATTGCTTAGCTAAAATGAGAATTCTACTATATTAGACAAGTCAGTAAATAAAGTATTTTACAAAAAAAACCGGAAGAATTCTCTTATTAGATATGAAGATTTCTTGTGTTCATTTTGGCATGAAAGGTGGGAACACAGAGTGGCTCCTTGAGGTGTTGGAACAAAGGCTTGGGATGTGATCCTGAGCTTGGGATGTGATCCTGAGCTTGGGATGTGATCCTGAGCTTGGGTGTGATCCTGAGCTTGGGATGTGATCCTGAGCTTGGGATGTGATCCTGAATTTGGGATGTGATCCTGAGCTTGGGATGTGATCCTGAGCTTGGGATGTCATCCTGAGCTTGGGATGTGATCCTGAATTTGGGATGTGATGCTGAGCTTGGGATGTGATGCTGAGCCTGGCACAGTGAAACTGGGAGGTAGAACAGACAGAGGACCCTGATGTTTTCATGCACTGGACCAAAACCAGGCAGGCAAAGTTTTCAGAATAATTTCTGTCACTGTTAATGAGTGCACAGAATTTTTATATATAATATATATATATAAAATATATATATTTCTATATATTTATTGCACTGGTGAAGGTCAAAAAATAGAATACTGAATTTGAACTTGCAAGTATTTCCTGTAATCCAGTCATTCACATGCATTTCTCCATTTCTCCTCTTTCCCATAGCTACAAACTTTATCTCATCCAGAATATTTGAAGCCACTGCTTAATCCAGAGTGTTTTAATCTGGAAGCAAAGCACTGCATGGAGAGGAGCTTTAAGAGAAACTTCCTAAAGGACTGRTCTAAAAGAGGAATTAGAGCTCAATTTTCCAGCTATTTTTATTGTTTTTCCCATTGTTTCACACTACCAGATACATTCCATGCAGGAAACAGATGAAATTATGGATACATTTAAAATTTAGTTCCCTTGATTTGGTTCATGGCACAGAAACTGCCCAAGGAGGTGCTTTTAGAAATGACAAAAAATTGCACATTTGGAGTTATTTCTATGGAGGGGATGCCACAGCTTTAAAAGACAGAATGTGTTCTTAAATTTCATCTGGTTTTCTTCAATAAAACTTTATAAGGGTGGAAATAAATGGAGCAGATGGACTAAACAAGGTATTTTACAATGCAGCTTTCTGGGCTAGGAAACCACATTAACTCYAACAGAAAAAATGAAAAGCACAGAAATCAACAGAGAAGAATTTCCAAAGGAACTGGTGCAATGGGAATGAAAGAATGAGGGAATTAGGGATGAACAACCCCCCTCAGGACATCTGAAGATCCTCTTCAACACCAAAAGACTGGGCAATGTTTTTGTTTGTAACTTTAAATACTACTCAGATATTCTGCAGGCACTGAGGGGAGTCAGGAAGAATCAAAGATCATCAACACATCCCATTTCTGCTTCCTCAGGACTTCACGTTCAGCATGGGAAAAGACAAGACTATTTTTAAGGATAAAAATTCCAAGTCTCTGTCCTAACTGTGAACCATCATGCTTTGAATTGCTCCAAATTTTCCATGAGGAACTGCCTGGGGGAAGGATCCCTTTGTGCTTTAAGGAGAAAGCCATGGGCAGGGAAAGGTTCTTTTTGCACCTTTGCTCTTTCCTTTGTTTGGCCAGAATTTCACAGTGCCAAATAAAACCCAAGGTGGAATCCCTACCCAAGTGAACACTGAGAGGTCACCTGGCAATAATGTGAGGAGAACACAATTCCAGACTGGTTTGGGTGGGAAKGGACCTTAAATCCCCCCCAGTGCCACCCCTGCCATGGCAGGGACACCTCCCACTGTCCCAGGTGCTCCCAGCCCCAGTGTCCAGCCTGGCCTTGGGCACTGCCAGGGATCCAGGGGCAGCCCCAGCTGCTCTGGGCACCTGTGCCAGGGCTGCCCACCCTGCCAGGGAACAATTCCCAATTCCCAATCTCCCATCCAGCCCTGCCCTCTGGCACTGGGAGCCATTCCCTGGCTCCTGTCCCTCCATCCTTGTCCCCAGTCCCTCTCCAGCTCTCCTGGAGCCCCTTCAGGCCCTGGCAGGGCTCTGAGCTCTCCCTGGAGCTGCTCCTGTCCAGGTGAGCCCCCCCAGGTGTCCCAGGCTGGTTCTAGAGTGGCTCCAGCCCTGGGGCAGCCCCGTGGCCTCCTCTGGATCCTGTCCATGAGCTCACTGTCCCTCCAGTGCTGGGCTGACACAGGAACACTCCCTGCAGTACTGACCACACTGCAATTGCCCTGTCTCCACTTAGCAAGGCCAGTTGAGGCATTAAGAATGTCCAAACACAAACCTTCCCAACCCTGTTTCAATCTCTCCCAAACTTCAGGAACTCCAGAGTTCTCCTGKTCTCAGGTCACACATGCTGGGGGGGTTTCCCTACACCTCCAACACAGCTCCCAAGGCACTCGGAGTTGCTGAAGCAAAACCACTTTCAAAATTAATAAAAAAAGAAATAAATCCAAAGGGCTTCAGATGTTCCTCATCAGCTCTCACCAGGTGCTTCCCAGGCAGTCCAAACCAGCAGGAAGAACCCAAAGATGGCTCAATCTCCTGACTCCTATTTATTCAGAACAGATTTTATTAGGGAGTTAAGGAGACTTCAGAAGCCAAGATTAAAGTTATGGTGCATTTTTATAAGGAGAGCAGGAGCTGTGGTTCAGGATTTTACATAAGGAAACACTGACAACTTTACAGCTATGGTGGCTTCCAGTAAATGCAGAAGAGATTTCTCCAGGCARCTGGTAAATACAATGTTTTTCCCTTATACTTTCATCTCAGTACACATAAAAGCATTTGACACACTTAATAAAATGTCACCAGCATAAAACACTGCACAAAGGAATGCTAAATAATGACAGAACTGCAATTATTGGGGAAAAATGAGCATTAGGAACACTTTCAGCCTCTCTCTACATCACTGGGGTGATGGAATTTGGATTTAAAAGCTTCCTTAATTCTTCTTGTAACACGAAAGAAAACATTCCTGGACATACAACTCCACACAACACCACCTAATGTGAGGTCATATGCAAAACATGCAATCCACTCTCCAAAGAATAAACTGAATTACTTTAAGATATGGACAGAAAAACACGTAATTCACCTTCCARAGAATAAACTGAATTACTTTAAGACATGGATAGAATTTTACTGCACCTGGAGTCACCTCCAAAATCCAGGTTCTCAAACTGACACCATCCTAAATTTTAGGTGGCCTCCAAGAGCTCTAAACCAGGCCACTACAATGCTCCTCCAGAGCCARTTGTTCAATAATTCTTTGCATCAGWGGAGGAGGAGAAGGCAGGGCAGGCTGACTGCAGATGCTGTTTCCAGGCAACCCCAGAGTTGTGGAGAGCTCTGGAGCCTCTCCCTCTGCACTCAGGAGATGGAGC
>JACDOX010000710.1:0-15370 GCA_014549065.1 Cardinalis cardinalis
CAGGGGCTGCCCAGGGAGCTTTGCAGTGCCCAGCCCTATAGATATTTAAAAGCCATGTGGATGTGGCGCTTGGGGACATGGATGGCCTTGGCAATGCTGGACTTGGCTGATCTTCGACATCTTTTGTCATCTAAGTGATTCTGAGACACACGGAGACAAAGTACAATGTAATCATTGAATTCTACGCAAAACAGCTGAAATAGCTGTGCAGAAACACAGGAAATTATTAAGACTTCCTCAAAAATAGGGCGGACAACTCTTGATTTTGCTAAGAGAGTCAAAGAGTTCATTAAGCAAATGATCATAAAAGAATAAGGAAGAAACTGGGTGTAAGGCAACAGCATGACACAGGAAGGGTTCCAGATCCAGCAGAGAGTTCAGATAAATAAGTTCAGGTGAGAAATAAGTGATATCCCTTCTATTTTAAGTGGCTAGGGCTGGAATTCCATGCCAGAGCACACACGCCAGCACTGAACATGTTTCCTGAGGAAAGCATCACAACCTTCCCAAGAGGCACAGGAGGTCTAATTTCCAGCACTGTGAGGAAAAAAAATCCTGCAGGAGTTTCCCAAAACTGGCACTGGGACAGCAGTAAACTCTGGTAGCCGGGCCAGTGCTGGATAATCCATAATTTCCATAATTTGTCCTGTACCTCTGCCCATGGCATCAGCTGTGGCACTGGGAAGCTGCCCACTCCTTAGATAATGACCAGAGTCATGATTCAGCTTCCTTTTGTTGGTTTGGGTTTGGTTTTTTTTTCCATTTGTTTTCCATCCCTGCTATGCAATTGATTACAGTTCAACCCCTGCTATATAATGTATAACCCTATATATTATAWATAATCCTATATATTCCTTCCTGAATTCAGTTCCCTGAAGTCCCATTAAAATAGGGCCGTGCTCCTGGGAGAAATAGAGCAGCACCAAACTGATTCCCTCTGAGAACATCTGCAACTTTGCTAACTTCTGCAGGAGTCAAATGCACGAGGTTTATTCTGCAGTCCTGAGTGCTGATCCCATCTGCTGATGGAAGAGGAAAGAATTCTACAGTTGTGTGGGGCCAAGCAGGGCTGGGAGACAGCTCCTGACAGCTGAGGAACCCTGTGGTGGGGCTCACCCCCAKTCATTGCATGCCCTCTGCCAACTGGGACTCTTCTCAATCCTTGGGGACCAGAGAGTTTCTAGATGCAGTTCAAGAAATGATGCAGCCTGGGGCTAAAAGTAGAAGAAAGGCACAGACTTGCCCTAAACACAGGAACTAGCGGAGACAGAATTGTCGCAGGCARTTATGGAAATTGGGGAAATTTTTTTATGGAAAATCCTTTCCTTAGGATTTTTCCTCCTGAGAAGCTGAGAGGCCTCAGGAACAAAATGTAAACAATGATTATCTGCWGCTGYGGAATGCAACAGGTGCATCTGTGATTTGTCCATGTTGGTTGTTTCTAATTAATGGCCAATCACAGCCCAGCTGGCTCAGACACAAAGCCTGAGCCACAAAACTTTGTTATGATTCTTTCCTATTCTATTCTTAGCTAGCCTTCTGATGAAATCCTTTCTTATATTCTTTTAGTATAGTTTTAATGTAATATATATCACAAAATAATAAATCAAGCCTTCTGAAACATGGAGTCAGATCCTCATCGCTTCCCCAATCCAAGAAGCCCTGTGAACACTGTCACACAGAATGGCAGACAAAACTGTAGTCCCAGACAGGAGACATTCTAGATAGAGATTGCTTTGTATGATTTGGGGAGTTTTTTTTGGGAGGAGGTTATTTAATAATTTCCAAATCAGTTGCCCATAAATAACAAAATAATTGAAAGCATGGGCATTTATGAAAAATCTCATCTTCAGTGCTATATCTCATCATGCTGCTTTGATTTCTTCCATGGTCTGCACTGCCTGAAACTGGCTAAGTAGGGAAACCCATTATGATGAACAATCTATCTTCTCTATCTAATCAAGACTTCTTAARACAAGGCAAACAAACCTAGCAGCATATTTAACTCTCTTTTAAACAAAAAWGCTTTCAGAGATCACTCAATCTGCTTTCCTGGGTTTTGCAGTGATTAAGGATCGATTCATGTGACTTCTCATTGTTTGCACATCATAGTCAGGTRTGAATAAACAGGCCTGACCTCTGGAAACAGCTTCTTTGGACTTTAATAACTACACAGCAGCCCTTGGTGAGGGTCTCCAGCCCATCTTTATGTCATGTGAATGTCAGACTTGTCTAAATGTTCATTATCCCTCAATTTGAAATTTCCACYGAGCTCTATGAAAGTTCACCTCTCAGGATTAACATTCACCTGTGATTTGTCAAGTGCTTCCTACAACCACATTTTTATTGACTCTGCAGGAGAACTTGATTAGGAAGAGAGAGTCCCTCAGGCTGAGAAGCAGGAGGTGTGAAATGCTGCCCTGTCCATTCCAATTGCAATGTGGGTACCACACACTCCACTGAGCTCRGTGAAAGGGAGGAGGGTCCAGCCTGTCACAGCAGCCCCAGGGAGCAGTGAGCAGACAGAGGTTAMAACAGCATCTATTTGACCTGTAGTCTCAAATTGCTACCACTGAAATAATAAAGCAACAAAAGACTTAAAAAGTATTTATAGCTCTCATGTATCCTCTGTCTCAGAGCAGCTGGGCACATTTTTGGGGTTAGCCATGAGAAAGGAGTATTGGAAAAACGGTTAAAAACAGGAARCCAGGTGATAAATCACTCCCTGCTATGCAATTGTGGAAAATGAAAAAAAGAGRGGTGCTATTCTAGCTGGGAGCTTATTGATTTTGTCAATTAGAATTCTCCAAGGTCCCAACAGATCAGCTTTTTCATACCAGCTTCCTTTAAATAAGTGATAGCCATTATCACTTCAGTTATGTGATGTAGTGAGGACCTCACTGAGGGGCAGGAGAGTGGAGGGTTTTAATCTAAAGAGTTACAGACACACCCCAGCTCTCTGAGGGTACTTCCCTCCATTTTGGCAACCCAACATTCCAACAAATACCATAGAAACATGTTATTCAAGACAACTGTAGGAAATCACAGTTGTTGTTCTTCCCTGCCAGCACTGTGTTATCAAGGCCCCAGGAAGCAGATTTAATGAACCTTTAAATGACCCATATTAACAGTGTGGCCACTGTTGCAAAAAAAAAAAAAAAACCTTCCCCAAGCCAGCAAAGCTACTGACACCTCTATAAAGTTTTACGAGCACCATGTTGTGTGCTCAGAAATAAAGCACTCSACTTGTTAGAGGTCATTAATCATGGAACCACAGAATGGTTTGCAWTGGGAAAGCCCTCCAGGATCAGCAAATCCATCCCCTCAGCACTGCCACTCCTGTTCCCAAGAGCCACCTCTCCATGTCCTTTAGAAACCTCCAGGGATGRGGATCACACTACAAAGCTCTGCAGAAACACAAATTGACAGAAATTCACCCAATTCCTGAGTTCACCCAATTCTTTGGACCACTGGACATGGWCAACACCACCACAGAACAGCCCCGTGTTTTACGTGGGAAGATCACCAAAGGAAGATTTCTTTTTCCTCTTTGAAGGTCACCTATTCCTACACAATGGCAAGAGGTAAAAATACAGAAGGATGGATCTTGTTTGAGGTGGGATCAGCACACAGGAATTTTCCTGATGGGTGGGGAGCAATTCCAACTCAAGMTGAGTGCATATAGACCAATACCCTAAGGATGAGCAGTCTGTGTAGCAATAGATAAAAAGCATGACAAGGGAAGGCAAATCAGAAGATATTTGGGTTGAGAAACAATTAAATGATATTTCAGGCCCTATCTGAAAGGGGTTGGAAATCCTTCCCACTCAGCAGTAACTTATGAAGAAAGAATTTWAAAAAAAGAAGAAAGCAAGCATAAGGGTAGATGTCCATGCTGGTGCTCTTAACTTCCAAAACTACTGATTATGCATTTCCTAGATTTTGCTTTTATATTCTGTGAAACTCAGTGGGATCTAGAAACAGACCAAGATACAGCTACATTCAAGTCAGATTTTGCCAATAATTTTCAGTAATATTTTTATGAGGTGAACATAAGGTTTAGCATCTGCAATCTGTCTGAGCTGCTGGGATGGTTTAAAGTTACCAAGCTATCAGGTTAATCAAATTTTGGGAAGAGCAAAGAAACAAAACTGCATATTAAGCTGAAAAAACCCACACTGATGTGTATTTTAGAAAATATATGCTGCAGTTAGCATGCCCAGTAACCTCCCATTATTTACACACAGTCAGCTGTAAATCTTTGGGATGTATGACCCAGGGATGCCATCTACCAATAATCCTGAGACATCMACAAAGCCTGTGAGTAAATTGTAGCACACATCAAAGTAAGCCAGTCTGACAATGAGAATCTGAGTTTAAACTGGTGTGCTTCCACCTGGAATTGTTATTTATTTAGGGTGGAAAACTCCAAGATCACTGAATCCAGCTGTTACCCAGCACTGCCAAGGCCATGACCAAACCATGYCCCTGAGTGTCACATAAACTTCCCTGAGAAACAGAACCCATGCAAAACATGATGACAAGAAATGATAAGGCTGTGACACAACCCTGAAGAGACCAAAAATACTCAGCTAAGTTCATAAACCAGCTGATCTTTGTAAGTCATCAAAGCCCCAAGGGAAGGATGTGAATTTTATATTCTCTGAAAATGTGGCCCCTGRAGCCTAAAACACAGTGTGCAAAGGAAGAGAGCAGAGATCTGGCTGGAGAACCAAGTCCATTTCACCACTGACATTCCTATTCTGTCCACAGGCAAAAATCTTTCTGTTATTGCAACTACAGCTCTTTCTATAACACACCAGGATTCTTCTGACATGTGAGCAAGCAGGTGGAGACAGCCCCTGGCCTCAAGTGGGAGATTCAAACTCAGGGTGCTTGCACATGTGAAACCCTTCTTATCACACATTCCCAATAAATCCTCACAGCAGGAAGGGRTTCACTGCTGCTCCTGCACCAGAGGAGCACAGTCTGCAATGAAATTTTGGTGTCTGCCACTTGTCTATAAAACCACACCAATTCAAGCCCTGATTCTAAGAGGATTTCCTGCAAAAATCCACYGCTGCCATGTGTTGATGGCATACCCACTGAAGCCTTTGAACAGGGTTAGCTGYTCCTAACCYCTCAGCTGGGGAATGGAAGTGCAGWATCCATCCAGCAGCTTCCCAGATCCTGCACACAATCTCCAAACTCAGCAGCTCAGAAAACATTTCATTTTTATTGATCCAGCAGTGGTCCCACCACACGCCTGCAGCTGGTATTTGACAACTGAAAACACTTCCAAGTGTTCCACTGATTTCCAAAGACTTCTTGACAGACACCTCTGATTCCAGTGGTGCCTCCTGAGGCCTCTGARAGGACAAGGATGGCTGGAATGGGGACCTGTTTGAGTCCTAGTAATTAAAGTTACCAAGCTATCAGGTTAATCAAATTTTGAGAAGAGCAAAGAAACAAACCTGCATATTAAGCTGAAAAAAACCCCCACACTGATGCGTATTTTAGAAAATATATGCTGCAGCCAGCATGCCCAGTAACCTCCCATTATTTACACACAGTCAGCYGTAAATCTTTGGGATGTATGACCCAGGAATGCCATCAACCAATAATCCTGAGACATCAACAAATCCTGTATGTGAATTGGGAAAGACCCTCCAGTCCAACCCTCCTGCCATCTTCCACTAGACSAGGCCTYGCTCCCAGAGAAGTCTGGAATGGGAAAGTTTAAATCTATTCTCAGGAAACGATGCACTAGTTTTCAAGCAAAGCCAYAGCTGATGTTTCTGCTGTCATAGGAAAACCAGGTTTTTTTGCCTTTTTAGTAGAATAATAAGTTCCTTCAAACTTGGAGACATGGGAAGGAAGAGATGTGGGAGCTGTGAGAACAGGAAAACAGCATTAATTACACAGAACCTGACAGGTAGAGGAGAAAACGTTGTGCTTTCCAAAAAGGAAAAGAATGAACAGATGATTGAGGTTTGCCATCAGGCCCTGCATGTTCCCCCCTTCTGGACCTGTGAAAATAAATCCCAGGATCTCAGTTCAAAGTCGCCTGTGCTGGATAAAGCTGCTCACCTGCCCTCATGATCAACCACAGGGTCAGAGAYCTGCTGGTCCTTTTAACTCCCTTTTCCTTGTACTTTCCACTGTGGAGCTGCCCTCAAACCCAGACAATGCTCTGTGCAGCCAAGGTCTTCCCTAAAGGATCCAATTCCAACTTAAATCAGAGAGGGAAAAGCTTCATCTCAGATCAGAAAATGCAGAGTGAAAAAAAACGAAGAAAAAATGATTGGCATTGGTTCAGCAGCTTGGCTGGGGTTTTTGTTGGGATTTTGGAAACTTCTATAGGGAAATACAAACGGATGTCCCTGGAGTTCCTACATGCAGGAGGTGCTCTTGCACTGTGACACTACAGCCATGGCTGCTCCTGATTATCTGAAGAGGAAAAGATTTCCCAAGGCATGAAACTGCAGGAGCCAAAACAATTCATGGGTGCTTAAGCCCAACACTGATTGCTTCCTTCAAGGAATGTTTTGTTTCAGGTTTTTCCCTTYGATCTAATGCCTGCATTTGTCATTTAAACAAACACTCCTAATTTACTCTTGATTTCATAATGCAAATTACTTTTTCTATTACTCCATCTATTCTGTTATTTAGCTTCTGCTTTAGTTACCAGTTTGGTTTGCATATAGATCTCCCCCTAAGCAATCCCTGCATCAAGGGCTAAGTTTATTTTTCTATTCRTTTTCTCCCACTGTTTGTGTGATTCAGATTTGACCACAGAAAATCAAGTGAGAATCCTTTCTATSAAAAATTCCTGTGAGAAAATTCTTTTTGTTTCACCCAGTCAGGTTCCTGGCTTCCAAAAGTTTGCAGGCCAGGGACTTCTTGGTTRAGAGTTTATTTTGATTTTAAACCATTTTTCTTCTATAATCACAYGCAATTTCCCCTTTTATCTTTTTGCCTAATTGCAGTTATTTTCATCACATATTCTGATTTTATGTCCCCTGTCCCCCTTCCTTTCATATTCCCTTGGTCTCATCCTGTTAACTCCAGGTGCTCAAATTTCCTGTCATACATCACAACAAGATTATAAATTTCAGGAAAAAATCCTTAGGTACTTCAAAATAGATTGGGATTTTTGATGGTGATAAACTCTACCTTACCACACACCTGAAAGTTCAGCAGGTAACCAAGAACTCGTTATCAAAAGGTGTTTTGGACACAATTACAGCTAAAATCTTTCATTTAACACACTCATCAATCTGTTACACACAGTTATTTTTGCATGTTTGYACTTGAGTGTGTGATTTAGTAAAATACAGATTACAGAATTGAAGATGGGAGGAATGTCCTGGATTTTTTTCCAGAACTKTTGTCCATCAGTAAATTATAGCTCATGGACAAAAGTTCTTTCTCTTCAAGACTGGAAACTTCACACATCTGAGGTGATGAGGCAATCAGAGACAGAAATTGAGTGGTATGAAGACATAGAAATGCAGGGGTAAATAAAGAGAATTACTGGATGTAAAACATGACAGATTATAAATCCTGAAAAATGCTTCTATTTCAAATGAATAAATAAATGCTACAAGTTGATAACCTGACACAGGGACACACCAACTGTAACACCAAATAACATCAGATAAAGAGAGTCAGGCCACCAAAATCACAAGCCCCAGAAAATCTTGTCATTTTTATACATTTCTGGCTCAAACCATTTTGAGTCATTTTCCAGCTTTATCAGAAAAGATTGCTCATATTGAACTTTCATTTCCTTGAAACCTCAGAGGCTTCTGTAATCATTGTATTTCCTCCAAAGCAGAGCTCTTTAATAAACAAAATACCCTAAAATAGCTCCAATTTTGTGAGGAGCTAAGTGGTGTCTATACCCCATATAATTTGTTAAATGCCAGGAGATGATAAAGGAAAATGGGTACAGATTTTATAAAATAAATATTCCAGAAATAAATTACATTATTAAAAAAAATAAAAAGGAGAAGGAGCAGCAAATGGATTTAGAATAATGGAATTATTTAGGCTGAAAAACGACTCCAATGGAGTCCTTGTCACCAGCCCAGAGCACTGAGTGCCCTGTCCACACCTTCCTTGGTCACCTCCAGGGATGGGCACWCCACTTGTCTAATTAACAGATTAACCTGATAATTTTATATTACTAAGTTGGTCTCTTATTTTCCAACATCTACACTGAAGCAAAACATCCTCAGTGACAGGAGCTCCATTTTCCACCTGACCCCAGAGTTTCTGCCTCAAGGAGGCAATGAGTTCTCTCTTTAAAAATAGACTCCCACACAGTCCTTGATTTAATCAATACAATTTGGGAAAACTCATACAAAATGAATGTATTCCATTGCTTGACCATCTCTTCTCTACCAGATCACAGCCTAGAGGGTTTCTTTAGGAAAACTGTGCAACAGGAGGAAGGAGTTCCCTGCCTTTGTGCCCTGATTCTGCCCCCAAATGCCACACGTGAGCCATAGATGTGTCTATCTCCATTTCACCTCCTAGAAACCTGCAGGAAATAGTTGCCATTGAGACATATTTCTGTTTCTTTCTGGCAGCCATCTGTGGTTTTTTCAGGTGTTCTCCTGCACTTTCATTTCATCCCTTAATAGAGTATCAAACCCCTGCCTGGTTAAGAGCAATTGGCAAGGAACTCTGTACCCACACACTGATGGAAGTTACTTGCACTTGAACATCCCTGCCCACATGTTTCAATAGAAAACACCTTGGGGTTTAAAGACTTTAAGTTGCATCTGTTGCACTTAGAGAAAAATAAAATTGCTAGCTAGGTATCAGGTATTTCTTCCCTTTATGTCCAGTTTTAGGTGGTTAAATATTGGAGTTGAATGYTTTGACCACGGGCAACTCAGTGATTCAAGGCAATGCTGGTAACCTAATTTCCAGCACTGCTTTTTTTTTCAGGATGGATTTTCATTATTTCTATTATTTCATACTTGCTTCAGTCTCTGTGCTCATACACCACCACATGCTTGCTCTTCGTCTCCCTGCTATCACATTATTAATATAATATACAGGATATAATATAATATATGTGACATAATATATGGATGTACACCATTACTTCTCTCTGAATTAATTTTTTCCTGATCTTGGGAAGTGTAAATCCAATTGCTGCCAGGTTTAACAGGATGAGAGTCAAGATTTACTGGGCTCTGAACCACAGCCTGGTCTTAAAACATGACCATGGACTGCAGCTGAATAGTTTTTTTTAATAATCTTTCCAATCTCTATCCCTTCTGAGGAGCTACTTGCCTGCAACAAAAGCTAATGTGTAATTTGATTAAAGATGGATATTTCTCCTCCACAGCACAAGTAGATAATCTACTTTAAAATAGTTTGAGCTTTCATGATTCATCCTGGTGAATGCCCCCACGTAAGGACAGCTGCAGTGACCACGAGCAATGAAAAGAAATATTTAAATAGAAAACATTCCAGTTTGAAGAGAAGCAGCAGCTTCAGAAGATATGAGTGCAGCAAGGCCTTTTTTCCTGCTATGCTCTCCTCACCCTTTTGTTAGGAAGAAGATTGAGAGTGATCCATTTAGGCTRGGCTTTGCCTCAGCTTTGTGTCTGTGCTGCAAGGAGAGGAAAGAAATGCAAACAGAAAACATGACAGCTCTAAAATCCCCTGAAGTGCTGCCATAGTCAGGCAATCATTGACTCAATAAGGCTGGAAAAGACCTCCAGGATCATCCAGTCCAGCCTTCACCAAATCCCACCACAGCCACTAAACCACACCAGAAAAAGCCCCATCCTCTCATTTTTTGAGCATTTCCAGGATGGCGACTCCAGGACTGCCCTGGGCAGCCCATTCCAATGCTTAACACATGAAGCATTGGGTCATTGGTTAAACTCAGTGGAAGGTGAACTTGGAATATGAATAAAATTCATCAAATGAAAAAAAACCAAAAAAACACCAAAATGAGCAACTTAATGAAAAATAAAGTATGACTAGTGAGTTCTCAAGGAACATATTACCCCTGACTGGAATGGCAATCAGCCCTCTTCAACACTAATTTTGAATAGATAACATTAATTTATAAATAAGCARTTTTAGCATTACATCCAATATCCCTCTTGCTCAGCACACAGCAATTAGAGCCCTTGAGAAATCACACTCCTAAAAACATYGCTTTGCTTGGCACAATCAGTTGGCTGCCTGAGAAACTRAAGGAAAAGCTTGCTCACCCAATATTTCCAGTGGCCTGATCACTGGGATCATCTGGGAGCTGTACAGATTCAGTAGCTGCTCAGGATTTACACAGCAATTTGTAACTTTTCCTTGTCTGGGTGTGGAAATCAGTCTGGCACCAGCAGAGCCACCCAGACACACAGCAGATCTCCTGGGAGCTGAAGAAACTAACCCAAATTAAACCTGACAAGTTCATGCCATGGCTTCCAGAATCCCAGAGTCATCCAGGCTGGGAGAGACCTTCAGGACCATCAGCTGCTCGCCAGCACCACCAGCATCGCCCCTGAACCACATCCCAAGGGCCACAGATGGAAAACTTCTGAATTCTTCCAGAGAYGGTGACTCCACCACCTTCCTGGGCAACTCATTCCAGTGCCTGACCAATTTATTCCAGTGCCTGACCACCCCTTCCAGTGAATTTCTTGGTGATAATTCACWTGAGGGAAATTTTAGAAGGAATTTGAGATGGGACCTCTGAATTGGTTTTGATGATGTGATTTATTTTCCGTATCTTCTACATAGGCAGGAAGGGTGAGTTRGGCTCACATTGTTACAGCACACTTCAGAAGGYCACAAGACCTCCAGTTAAGAGAYCTTTTAAGGATTTATTGACCAATAAAACACTGCCAACAAGGATATTTATGGTTTTGACCCAATCCTTAAATATTTCATCTTATGGRCTCATGTTACAGTGTAAGCTTTCTTAGCCAATCATGTTATGACACACAAACCTACAGTACTGCATTCTAATCTCCTTGTTTACCTCTGAACTTATTTTTTTCCTATATCTTTAACTCTAAAACTCTAAACTTTTCTTTACTCAGCTTAACATGTCTCTGCTTAAACTTTAAATCCACATTCTCACTTCTAGCACCTAAGTTTGGGAGCTTTTTCCAAGTTCTCAGATCAAATCCTGGGTTTAATTCTAAGTTTTGGCTTACAGGACCGAAGTTCTGAGAGTTCCCTGCATTTCAGATTCCAACATTTTTGCCCCCCAATGTCTGATTTGAACCTCCCTTGGTGTCACAATGCTGCAGAACTGTTGGGGATGAGGTGCCTGTCTCCAGCCCTGACATCACAGACGTGAAAAACAGTAAACCTCAAGCTGAGGCAATGCAGGAAATTTCTCATCAGGCATAGAAAAAGCTGTTTTTCTTTTTATCCTTTTATAAAAACTGGAACTAAATTAAGTTTTAAGTTAGTCTTCTCTAAGATACCGTGGCAGGGAGTCTGAGGGTCTACATGGTCAGTCAATATTTAAACTTTCTATGCAAAATACATTAGGCAAATATATTTAATAACATGAATGCTATATACACATATATATTTAATATATAAATTTAGACAAACTTGAGAGATGTTTGAATTTCAAAACAGACAAAATCTCCATCCAATTTTGAGACAACCCTCAACAGACTGATTCATACTTTGAAACCACGTTCTTGTAACCTTGAAGGAATCAGAAACATTCATTAGGGACAAGACATTTTTTTTTTTTTTTAATAGGTTTGATAACACAAATCTGTTGGGTTAAGAAAAGAGATGGAAAAGTGTATCTGCTACTCCATGGCACCAGTCTGTGACTGTGTGGGCAGAGCTGTCTATGCAGCAATGCCCCCCAAACCCAAGCAAATTGCACAACCTGTTTCTCCAGCTGGGGATACACATCCCCCTTCACCCCCCAATTTACAGAGAGAAGGAGCTGTGACTTCAAAAATGAGATCTTTACCCACAAGCCTGTTTTGAGCATAAATTATTCCCTTGTGGCATATGGAATGCTTGGCAATATTTACTTCTGAGTCACCAGCTATTCTCTGTTAAGATGGAACACCAGACTAGAACCATAAAATCCTGGAATGGAGTGGAAGGCACCTTAAAAATCTCCTATTCCACCCCCCTGCCAGGAGCAGGGATGCCACTCTCTAGAACAGGTTGCTCAGGGCCCCATCCAACCTTTCCTTGAAAGAAAACTCCAGTAAAATTCAGAAGTTATTAAGATGTAAAGATGCCATCAAAAGGTGGAAGCCTCTCCGTATTGAAGGAACACGAAAACACATTTCAGGATTTTACTACTGATCCCATGTCTGGAACTATTTTTGGCTTTTAAAAACACATTATTTGTTTTCAGTTGTGAAAACCAAACTCCTCATTACCACAGAAGCCCTGCTGGAGAGTCAAAAATCATTGAGGCTGTAAAACCCCTCCCTGTGGGCACAATGCCCACCTTGTCCCCAGCCCAGAGCACTGAGTGCCCCCTCCAGCCCTTCCTGGGACACCTGCAGGGCTGGGCACTGCAAAGCTCCCTGGGCAGCCCCTGCCAAGGCCTGAGCAGCCTTTGCATGCAGAAATTCCTGCTGCTGGCCAAGCTGAGCCTCCCCTGGCCCAGCCTGAGGCCCTTTCCCCTTGTCCTGTCCCTGTTCCCTGGCAGCACAGCCCGACCCCCCCCCTGGCTGTCCCCTCCTGGCAGGGAGTTGTGCAGAGCCACAAGGTCCCCCCTGAGCCTCCTTTGCTCCAGGCTCAGCCCCTTGCCAGCTCCCTCAGCCCCTCCTGGGGCTCAAGCCCCTTCATGTCCTTCCTGGATTGGGGACCCAGAACTGGACACAGCCCTGGAGGTCCCTGAGCAGGACACAGCCCTGGGTCTGTGGCCACCCCATGGCCACCCCATTGGCCTTCTAGGTCCACAATGAAGCGCCCCACACACATTTTCTCCAAGAACAGGCAAATGACATGATGGAAATTTTCGGTTGTTCTTCGCAATCCACCCCTTCTGTCCCAAAACATCACTGGGTGAAACAGAAGCCCTTCCCTTCCTCCACACCTCTGACAGCGTGCTTTGGAAGTGTAAACAGCTCCAAAACCACTCCACGGACACAGATATAAGGGGATTTGGATGGTGCTGCTGCAGAAAGCTGCTCTGGGTGGCTGAAGGAAAACCCAACACTCTGCCTTGTTTACAGCAGGGAGCAAGGGGCCCCTGCTGGCTCACACTGCCTCCTAAATGAACATAAATGGTGACAGCATCACTGAATAGACACCTGACCCACCCTACATATTTCTGCCAGCAGATCTGTCAGTGCAGGATGGGAAAAGATCCTCTCTTTGCAATCCTCAAGGCACAAATGCAACCCCGGTGAGTGCAGAACACTTCTGCTGCTTCAGCCTGGGCTTCAAAGATCTCCTGTGATGACACAAACACTACACATCCTGGATTTCTGTTTGTTCCAGAATGCTGTGCCATAACACAAAGAAAATTTATTCTTTTTCAGAGCAAAGTGAACACAGGAATATGAGTAATTAATGCAATTTTATCAGAGATGGGAACGGTTCAGAATTAAAGGCACGTCTGGGAGGGGGATTTAGGTAGAAAAATGGAACAGATATCACTGCTGGTGTACATCCTGCACTTCCCACCTGTGAGCAGCTAGGAAAGAACATTGCACAAGGCTAGCATTCCAGCAGGAGCCCTGTTTTATCTGACCAAAGCTGCTCAGCAGAACACTTCCCCTCAGCTATGTGCCCCTCTCACCAACGCACCAATTTGGCTCCCTCCAAGGACAAAAATTGATGAGAAACACCCCCCTCTGACACCAGTCAGTCTGTGAAGGCACAGAAATGCTGCTCCACTGGTGAAATATCAAATAAATAAACAGTCCCAGGGTTGAGATACCCAGGGTTGATCTTTGAAAGTGGCTACTACATGGAATTTCCAAGCTCCTTCCTCTTGGAAGGGGATAACTGAGTATCACACCATCATCTTATTTCCTTAGATATTTCCCTGAATAAAGAATATGAGAAAAMAAGACTGCTCTGCTCATTACTTCCAAACATCTTCCCTGGGAAACAACCCAACATCAAAATATTTTATCATCACACTCTCTGCACCTAAAAATTCCTGCTTGTCTGGCTGTTTGTGGCTCTGAGGTGCCTGAGGTTTCTGCTGTCTCTAGACACAGCCACCAGCACAAAAATGCCCTTTTTTGTCTCCAATAGCACCATAGTGCCCAGGTGCTGAGCCCCTGGAGGTGTGACACAATGACTTTTCTTTTTTTCAAGGTATTTACAATTACACAGATTGCTTGAATCTTTATTTTAGCATTCATTTTAAAGCCCAAAGTGTTTCATCTGCCCTCCCTTTCTGTACATTAGGACCTCTCATTGCTTCTAATGCTTTTAGCAATTATTTTAACAATTCTTCATTCTCAGGGTTGTCCCCATGGTGAGGCAGTTGGGAATGATCCATGAGCTTTGCCTTCCTCACCACCTCTCTGTGCTGGATTCCTCCTCACTTCTGATGTTCCTCTTAGAACTGCAACSCACCCCTGCCCTCAATCCCACCAGCAAGAAGCCCTCAGAGAAAAGTTGTGTTGTTTGAGCCACTCAAACCTTTCAGCTGCCAGGAATTATCCTCTCCCAGCTCTAGAAACTTCGCAGGGTGAGCACAGCAGTCCTGAAACCTCAACACTTCATACTGAGCTGAATAAAGGTGAATGGTTAACACTGAGCTAACAAAAAAAAAATCTCCCAATGCAAATGAAACCAAATAGCCCAAACTCCTGTCTTCATCCCACCCTTCCCAAAGTCCTACATCAAACAGYCCAAACTTCTATATCCCACATTTCCTTGTGTGATCCAGGGACTGGAAGYATCCATGACAGAGAGTCCACCTGATCCACATCAGCTCCTCATTTTCATTTCATCCTGGGAAACTGAGTGCTCTGATCCCAATGTCAACATGTGTCAAAATTCATTTCCACATCCCACAAACTGTCTTTAAAACCGTCATGCTTCAGAACAAATTCCAGGAGAATTTGATGTTCAGAATATTCCCATTGATTTATTAATGCAAAAGCTGAAATTAATTCTCACCATCATGATTTTAGTTTTGCTATGAAAATGAATGGAAAATATGGACCAAGTTCCTGCATTTATTTATCTGCATGTTAAATATATCAGCTCAATGGCAGCCTCCTTTGAACTGGGGAATTGTGATGCAGTGTTTCAACAGAGATTTTTAAGGCACAGACTGAAGTTTGCCTGGGCTCTACAGATGGTCTGGAATGCAAATAAAAGGGAAAAACCTGACAGAAAGCAAACATCCCACTGTGTTCCTTGAATGCAG
>JACDOX010000710.1:15425-46421 GCA_014549065.1 Cardinalis cardinalis
TTTTCCTAGTTCATCAAGACAGACTGATCATTTGAGGTTCTATTCCATCCAAACCTGCCATTTTTAAATTTTMATTTTAAGAACATTTTGGGCATCATTGAAGAACTGACTTTACTGAGAAGGCATTGACAGATCCCTTCAAGGTCGGGCTGACTTTGGGGTGTCAGCCCAGCACTTTGGGACACAGGCAAGCAGAGCATCCATGCCTACCTCGTGCTGTGTCAGGACAAGATAAAGCCCCACAGGACACCCAAGAGATTGCAATGTTAATAATTCTCATTTATTCAAAGTCTTGACTGAAAATATAATTTCAGACAACCATAAAGAAATCAGACACCTCAATGACATCATCATCCTCATCCATGCCACTGTCACCACACCCCYACAAGGGTTAAATGATTTTTGAGATAATTCCAGCCCCAAATGAGCTCAAGCTTGGCACGTACAAGATTAGAGGGGAGGAAAAAAGGCCACTCTAAATTATGCTCAACAATGACACATTGCAGTTTCAGAAACTCGGGAACATAAATCAATATTAAGTTTCTGAGCTCTCTTGACAAGAAAAACCATCATATAATTACAGAATCAAATGAGAGACATGCCCACGGTGTAAGTATTTGTAAGCAAGTTGATATCAGTCATACTTTAGAAACAAATATCTCATTTACAAGCCAATTTGAGCAATATAAGCTGCCAAATTGAGCCTGAAGCCTGAAACCCAAAGTCTGCAGGAAGAAGCCAGTCCTCTAATTTCCTGCATGGCTGGAGACACAAAAGTAAGAACAAAGTGTCATTCTATTAAGGCTCAGAAAACATGYTTTTAGAACTCAGGTGGGGTTTAATTCCTTGGCTTCCAGACTTTTAGAAACAAAACTTAAAGCAGCTCMGTGCTGAGGCTTAATGGGCTGAAGGCAATTTGTGTTAATGGAGTCCACTCTGGAGTGGAGTGGATTTGCTCCTCTCTGTGCCTTTAGCTTGGAAATAGCCAATATTTCTTTCTTCACWTTATTATTAGTAACTGTAGGGATGAGAAATTATTGATCCATCTAAGCTGTCATCTTGTTTAAACTTCAGACTACTCGTGTGCTCCAGGGACTTCTGTCCTAAATTAAGTAATTGTTAGAAACTCAAAGGGATGAAACTGTTCCTCCCCTAATTATGCATTTCATRCCTTGCTAAACTCCTTAACAAAATTGAGTCAGTGGGTTGTGGCTGACAGGGCATTATTTGTGGGGAAAATCAGCCCACACTTGAGTGGCTAAATTGACAAACAACCAAGCTGAAACATCCTGATATCAAGAGCAAGTGATTATCTTGAACTGATCTTTGAAAGTGGCTACTACATGGAATTTCCAAGCTTCTTCCTCTCAGAAGGGGACAACTGAGTATCACACCATCCTCTTACTTCCTTAGATATTTCCCTGAATAAAGAATATGAGAAAAAAAGACTGCTCTGCTCATTACTTCCAAACATCTTCCCTGGGAAACAACCCAACATCAAAATATTTTATCATCACACTCYYTGCAYCTAAAAATTCCTGCTTGTCTGGCTGTTTGTGGCTCTGAGGTGCCCTTCTCCTGAGGTTTCTGTTGTCTCTGGACACAGCCACCAGCACAAAAATGYCCTTTTTTGTCTCCAATAGCACCATAGTGCCTACGTGCTGAGCCCCTGGAGCTGTGACACAATGACTTTTCTTTTTTTCAAGGTATTTRCAATTACACAGATTGCTTGAATCTTTTTTTTTAACATTCATTTTAAAGCCCAAAGTGTTTCATCTGCCCTCCCTTCCTGTACATTAGGACCTCTCATTGCTTCTCATGCTTTTAGCAATTATTTTAACAATTCTCCTTTTATTCCTCCCACTAAATATTGTATAAATATTTATATCTAAATATAAATTCACAGTAGCCTGTATTTACCTGGTTAATCCCCCCAGCTTTAAAGAGAAATACAAGAAAATACACGAACCAAAAAAACACATTCAGTTCCCAGCTGTGACAGCAGCAGATCAATGTTAGCTGTGCCATCTTGACTTAAGTATCTTTTCTATGATCATTTCTCCAATTTATATTCATTACAGAACACCTGCCAGATCTGTTACCCAAATTATTTGGTGTCCCTGTTGTATCCCCCAACGTGTGAAACCACCTCTTGTGCAATCAAAGCTCAAGTCTGCTTTGAGAATCACCACATAAAAAAAGATTGATTTTCATCTTGGAAATGTCAGACTTCTGCCTATAATGCTCAGCTACATTTTTCAGGAGCAGTAAAGTTCAAAAAAGAGCCCCAGCCCTGACACATCTCCGACACATCATGATGGATGTGACAGTTCTGCTGCTTTACTGCCAGAAACGTCCTGCTACAGAATGAGGCAATCAATGGAGAATAATAAATCTATCCCAGACCCCAGAACTATTTTTTGTACATGCAGAACAGCAGAAATGACACATTAGTTATACCTCTGGAGGTAATAAACCATCACACTTTCTTTGCTGTTGCACAATTCCAGTTAAACAATTTAATCTGTACCTGTTTTATCTGTTYAACACTTCACCATCACAACTCCCAATATGCATTTTTGGATTATTAATGGAATGAATTAGAAATAAAAAAAAAAAGAGAGAGGGAGACAATTGAAGACACACTTCCCAGTTAAAAGAAGAAGTTTTCTTACCATTTTTCTGGTCCCTCTGTCAGCCAGGAGAACAACTGCTGCTCCAAAGGAATGTGCTGAATTACGTTCCCTTCATCCTGGAACACATTGCTCCTGATTAATACCGACTCAGAAATTTTACCTTGAGTGCACAGCACAAATACATTTCATTTCCCTTTTTTTTGAGAAGCCTCGTGTTTGAGATAAATTACAGCAAGTTTGGAAAAGTTAATTTGACGTGCATAAATCAAGGCTTGGCAGAGAAAGGATTGGTTTGATTTATAACTAATGCCTTTGAGTGTATTCTCCTACCTATCCTTCAAGTAACAGCCTTGATTTCAGCAAGAGGGAATAAACTTCAAAATAAGTATTTTCTGAGGTCATTTGACCACACCACCAACAAAACAAGCCCAGCTGTGCCAAACATGGTGATTTAAAATACATGAGTTCATTTCAAATTTTCACTACACAGGTGCAATAAATTTGAAAACTGTTGCAGGACTAGATTGATGGTTCCTTGTGCTTGTGTATGATTTCCAAAATACATCCATGGATCACTGTMATAATTCTATTTCTCCCGTTATTCTATACATTCATAAGCACACAGACAATATTTAATGCTGTACTAACTGAGTTTGGATGAGGCAAAGCACACAGCACAAGTAGGTATGTGATTAAAGCTCTCTAAAACTTAGAATTAGAAAGAATTCCAGGGCCAAAAAAMTTCTCTTTATTAATTTGGCTTCTCCTAGGCTTTTCCTAGCTTTAAAGGCAGGAACATCCTGATATTCTCTCGATCTTGCCCCCTTGAAGGGCTCTGGCTGCATTTACAACCAGGCTGAGGAAGGAACAAGAAGCAAAGTTTATTTTGCTTTTGCACAAACCTTAAATAAGTTCATAAACCTGTAGTGAGGACCTGGCCGTGAGGAAACACTCAAGGTAGGAAATGAGTTTGGATGACACCAAAATCCCTCCTGACTCCTTGGTGGTGGCCCTTTGCTCCTGAGGAGTCCCCATGAAATGTAAGAGGCAGAAAATGAGAACAAAAAGCAGATTTCAGCATGTCTGTGCTTGGGCACAAAGCAATCTCACCCCACCAAAGAAAAGATCATTTATTTTTGTGTGTGGCCTTGCTGTCCCCATGTCAGACACAGCTTCACTCTGCTGCTTTYGGGAAGGGCAGGGAGGGAAGGAATTCTCCCAGAGCACACGGGGAAACTCCAGCAGGCTCAGGAGCTGCGGCCATGGCTGATGGAATGTTCCCATGACAATCCCTCTCATCCATGCATCTCACAGCTATTCCCAGCAAGCATATTTTGGGTTTTGGCCAAGTGAGAACAACAATGCATTTCCTGAGGAAATCAAAATTAGCAGGAGCCGTGCAGCACTGCTTTGTAGCTGCTTCTGACAATTAATAAATTAATATTATGTGGTRAGGGAAGAGACTGAAAATAACTCAAATGGTTATTTCCCTTCAAGCTGGATGATGATTTTTTTAGAGTATTTTCTCTGAGATCAGTTAAATGCTCTGAAAATATCTTGTAGGTAACAGTTCATTTAAAAACAAAGCAATAGCTCTAAAAAAAGTAAGATTTTGATTTTTTTTTYCCTAGGAGCTAAAATAACATTCGGAGTGTTCTTTAATTTTTTAACGATAGGAAAATATTTTGCATTAATATAATGAAGTTGCTCATTATACCTGAAGCTATTTTTAAATTTCCCATAACTGGCATAACAGTTCACCTAATCATCTCTAATTTTAATGCAATCCTTTTAATTCCTGATAGAAACCTAATTTTTTAAACAAATGTTAAATAAATRGCAAGTCTGGAATCGGTACAGCTCTTGCAGCATTGTGCCATTCCCAACCACATGGAAACASTCTGTAATAAAAAATTACTCGTTTTCAGTCACCATTCCAGCTCTAAAACCTATAAAGGTTCACCAGATTAACTTTCAGCAATAAAAGATTTGAATACAGTGTCTTGWTTAGCCAAAATTCTTTAACTTTTTTCATGTATTATTAGCTCAACTCAGATTTTCCAGTTTGTTCATTGGTGTCCTTGCCAGAGGAACAAAGGAAGGATTTTCTGGACAAGGAAAGGAGCAGGGTGGTCTCAGGTGAGGCAAGGGCTCTGAGAGATCAGAGAAATTCAAATTCAAACTTCCWGCCCCTTCCTGATCTGCTGACCTTCTTTGTGCTCATAAATGAGCAGTAGGGATYTCATTCCAAGCCAAAGGGAGTGAATGAAAGGATTGTTTGGCTGTTTATTTTGGTGAGTTGGAGAATTTCTGCCTGGAATCACAGAACCCTGGGTTGCCAGGGACCCGTGAGGATCCACTCCCACTCCTGACTCAAGCTTTTCCAAAAGCATCTGCTTTCCTTCASGGCTTTTCGTGTCCAGCCCATAGAGAGGATAAATATTGCAATATTGCCCTTTTTAGGGTGATTTTGTCTTTTAAATCAGTGCAAGGGCAACAGCATGAGCAGAAGTTTAATCAGCATCCTCCCTCTGCTCCTCTCACTGAATTTTGCTGATTGCAATTCTAAATGCTGCTGAGACTCAGCTCCTAAAAATGTGTCATAACAACTCCAGCAGCACTGACACTCTGACCTTCAACTCTAATTAATTTTAACAGACATGGCTGTGTTTTGAAACACTAAAAAAATAAAGATCTGCCCTGCTCTTTTCTAAAACAAATACAAAGGGAAGAGTCAGCCCACTGAATACACATAATGAGATTGACAACCAAAATAAAGTTATTAAATGGCTTCTCCTTATTGTGCTTTAAGAAAGGGGTTTTGACCACAGGCACAAAAACCAGACCACAAAAAACCAACCAAAACCAAACCAAACCTCACTACAACAGTGCCACACTAAGGCTACATTAAAAAAAAAAAACAAAACAGTTTCAAGCTAAAWGTAAACAAGATCTAGATAAGTTCCATGTAATTTTCACATTTGTAGTGACTTTTAACTGTATAATAAAATGAACATTTTTTGCTAAACCTTTCTGAGACCTCACACTGCAGGATCACCTTTCACTTGTAAAGTCATTGTAGAGTCACCTAAGTCATGTTGAAAACAAAACTAATCACCCAATTAATTCAAGACCATAAACAATGAATTTTTCTCCTAATGAGATTAAAAATATAATCTATTCTAGGTGAGCCATGTCTTTATAGCTACAAATAATAACATTAAGGCCTTGTAGGAAATAAAATAGATTTGGAATTAAAACCCATGCTTTATCCAGAGTCACTCTGTGACTTCACAGAGTTTAACACAGAGGTTTTCTTTTCACTTTTCTGTAGTGTCTACTTAAACTATTGTGACTCTGWGAGACTTCAAATCAGTGAAAGACTAAAATCCCACAGACTCCTTTCTTTCATTGATCTCAGCCTTGTGAAGAGCCTGTTGTTCAGAACAGCCCAGGAGAGGTGGAATTGTGARGGGGGACAAGGCAGTGTGGCATTTCATAATAAAAGTGTTTTCACTCCCCAGGAGATGAGGCAATAAAAAACCTCAACCCTTTTTATATCCTTTAAACACGGTTTGCATGGCTCTCCCTTCCTCAAGAGAGAGAATCTATTCCTTGGGTAGGAGAAACAAATCTGGGTTGTGCAAGGGCAGTGAGTGAAGAGCTCTCTCCATGAATATCCACCTACTCAGACACAGAACAACCAGCTCCTGAGGCAGCAAATGAAATTCATCCCTTCAGCAGCTATGAAGCACAGAACACTAAATAATTCAGCTCCCAAGCACTAATTACAGGATGTTGGCAGCAGGAGCTGCCAGCCCTGAGGATGCAGAGATGACCCCAGGATGTGCTGATGTTCCCTCTGACCCCTCTGGAAAATGAGCCCTGCCTTAAAGAGAGGTGCATGGCCATGATGAGAGGGGCTTTATAAAGAATTCCCACTGTCCTCAGCATGAAATGCTTGGGAGCAAAGACAATTTCCCAGAGCACRTTGAGACCACCCGAGTGTCGCAGACATCTTTTATGGAAAATCCTTTCCTTAGGATTTTTCCTCCTGAGAAGCTGAGAGGCCTCAGGAACAAAATGTAAACAATGGTTATCTGCTGCTGTGGAATGCAACAGGTGCATCTGTGATTTGTCCATGTTGGTTGTTTCTAATTAATGGCCAATCACAGCCCAGCTGGCTCAGACACAAAGCCTGAGCCACAAAACTTTGTTATGATTCTTTCCTATTCTATTCTTAGCTATCCTTCTGATGAAATCCTTTCTTATATTCTTTTAGTATAGTTTTAATGTAACATACATCATAAAATAATAAATCAAGCCTTCTGAAACATGGAGTCAGATCCTCGTCTCTTCCCCAATCCAAGAACCCCTGTGAACACCACCACACCTGAGGAAAGTGTTCCAGACCCTGCTCAGACAAGGATTAATGCTGCTGCTTCTGGCAGGTCAAAATCACCTGGAATTCCAACCCTGTGTGGGGCAGGGCAGTGTCTGAGAGAACCAGCAGCTCTGCATCACACCCAGCCCGCTGCAGGGCCACAGTGTAAATATTCCCAGAATCCCAGAGCAGCTGGGGCTGGCAGGGCCTCTGGAGATCATCCAGTCTAATCCCCCTGCCAGGCAGGGACACATCCAGTTGGGTTTGGGATGTCTCCAGAGAGGGAGACTCTCCCCAGGCAGCTGTTCCAGGGCTCTGCCACCCTCCATGGCAAGTTCTTCCTCATGTTGAGGTGGAACTTGGGATGGATGGCCCCTGCTCCTCATCCTGTCCCTGGCACCACCTCTGCCAGCCCCTGGAGATGTCTGGGTGGATTGATGGGCTCCCCCCTCAGCCTTCCCTTCTCCAGACTGACCAGGCCCAGCTCCTGCAGCCTCTCCTCATCAGAGAGATRCTCCAGACCCCAAATCATCYCTGTGGCCTCTKCTGGACCCTCTCCAGCAGCTYCTTGTCCTTYTTGAGCTGCAGAGGCCACAGCTGGACACRGCACTCCAGATGTGCCTCACTGGGCAGGGCAGAGRGGCTGGATCACTCCCTGGCCTGCTGGCCATACCCTTCCTGATRTCCCCAGGACCCCACTGGCCCTCCAGGCCACTCTGTCCACTCATGGCCACCTTTTCCCTCACCAGCACCCCCAGGTCCTTCCCTGCAGGGCTGCTCCAGCTCCCCCCAGCCTGCGCTGGCACTGGGGGCTGCTCCTGCCCAGGTGCAGCGCCTGCATTTCCCTGGTTGAACCTCACCAGGTTCCTCTGCAGCCTCCCAAGTTCCCACTGAGGGTCAGCTCAGCCCCAGGTGTATCCAGCAGCAGCTCCCACCACCAGCACTGCCACACCAGGCTCTGATCCCAGACCAAACAAGACTCCCTGGCCTGAAATTCCATGTTCCCTCTGATCTTTGCATCACTTTTGCACCTCACTATGGTACTAACAGAGCCAGAGTACGCAGAGGTGCCAGGGATTGATTTTCTGCTGCCTTTCCTGGTGTTACCTGTCCATATGATCAGGGGGTTTTTTCACCTGGATAAGGCCTGGTCACAGACAGTGATGCCACCTGGAAAGCCCAAGAACGCCCTGCGGATGGGGTGAACAGAGGGATCTGTACCCAAAATGTTCTGGAAGACCCCAGGTGTATTCCAGGAAGTGAAGGTCCCAAAGCTCCCATATTTCCCTGTAAGTTCTGGTTCCAGCAATGCCATACAAATGGTCCCCAGCATCTTCATCCTTTGCTCCTTTTCCATTTATCTCCCTGTGTTCAGACATGACACAGTCAAAACATAAATGATGACGTACAGAATGGCCAGAAAAAAAAAATAAGTCCAGCTGTCACTCTGGTGGACAAAAAACACGTAGCACTGATAAGAAATGAGTCCAGCTGCAAGTCTGCATTATCAGAGCACCTCAAAAATGCTAAAGATCAGGTATTTGGTCTGATTTTTAAAAACTACTGCAAGCCCAGGTATCTCATCAAGCCTTTCCAAAAGCATCTGCTTTCCTTCAGGGCTTTTCATGTCCAGCCCATAGAAAGGATAAATATTCCTTTAAGTGGCAATGATTTCTGAAAGATGAATTTTGCAGTGATTTATGCTTCAGGCAGTGTGTATAAAACCTGACAGGAAGCTCTAAACTGATGAGTGTTCCTGCATTGCTCTTGCACTGATTTAAAAGAAAAAATCACCCTAAAAAGCGCAGTATTTGCTYGAGTTCTGAAAACAGAGTCCCACTCTTAAAGGATGGCAAGAGCTGAGGAATACCACTGATGTGGTGATAAAGATGTTCTTAGGAAGACAACAAAACTCCTGAGAAATGTATCCTGACATAAAAAATTTATCAGATGATCAGCTCTCCATGGCCAGCAGCAYCTCTGGAACCAGTGTGTTCCATGCTTAACAATCAGAACATGGCAATAACCAGAACAATTATTTTGAGGATAAATGAAGGAAGTCAGTTTAGCCACCCCTGCTAAAGAGAGTTAATTATGATATTCAAAGACAAATCAATGTATTTATAGATTAATACTCCATGGCAAAATACTAAAAAATGGGAATTTAGTATTTCTCTAATATCCCTTCCTCAAACTCTGAAAATTTTCTTCAACATGTTTTTTTTTTTTTTTCAGCATTAGTGGCACCTGCAGCCAAAGACAAGTAGGCAAATTAAGCACCTTGCAAAGGCTCAGCCACAGCAGCTTCTCTTCTCCCAGCTAATTAAAGGGTTTCCTCTGAGCCTGAAGCTGTCTAATCATGGCAGAAGCATTCCCCCATCATTAGGGATGACTTGAATCAATCCTGCAGCAGGATGCAGACTCAATTTCCTATTTGATTTTTAATTATAAGCTCTAGATACCAATTTCCCTAAGTTTTCAACATAAACATTAAAGAAAACCAAACACCATGACTGAGATTTCACAGGCTTTTGTTATTCATAAGTGGACTAAAACTGAGCAATTTTGCTTTCACAAAAACCAGGCATAATCCAAATGATTACAGAGCTCAAATCCCTCCGTGTCCAATATTGCTGATCAAAGCCAATGCAACAGTCAGGCCTGAGATAAGATCTCTGTATCATTTTGGCAGCTTTATTGTTATTGTTTTTTAACTCTTGGTAAAAATAGGGCCAAAAAAAATCTTTCAAGAGATCTTTCATTTCCTTTCCATGCCTTACAAGAAGCAGAATAAGTATATTGGGGTTTAATGTGCTAAATTAGACAGCAGGTTTTAAAACACGGTGTTGGCTGATAGCAGCACAAAAGAGAGTTTCTTAAACAGTTGTTGTTTTTTTTCTGGGCATTGATTCTGGAATTATTGGCTACTGCAGGGGAAAAACAAACAGAAAAAAAAACCAAAAAAAAAAAACCAACCCCCCCCAAAAAAACCCACAAAAACCCCTCAAAAGCCACAAAATAACCAAAACAAAAACCAACAAAAAACCCAAAAAAACCCCAAACCCACAAAAACAAAAAAAACCAAATAATAATTTTAAAAAAATAAAAAAAACCCTAAACAGCAAAAGAAAACCAAAACCCCAAGACAAACAAAAAAACCAAATTGTTGCAGGGCAGATTCCGCTTTAAAAAATTCTAGTTTCTTCTTTGTTGTTTTGAATAGGGGCTGAGAGATGCTGCTGTGCTCTCTGTGCCTTTAACAGACAGAGGCAAGGCTGGAGGAGATGAAAGAGGCATTTTCTCTAGAATTCCTCAATTCAGCTGTGAAGAATTTCATCTTTTCCTTTTTACCTTGGGAGTGCAGCTGAAGAAATGCAAAATGCCCAGAGTGCACAGAGATATTTCAGTGCAGCTGCATTGTCTCAGCAAACAATAGAGGGCCTGGAGGAGAGCAGTGCTAAAAATAATTCCCCAGCTGAGCTCAGGAGGAGAGGACTCATCACAAACCATCCCTGTTACCCTCATCAGGGCACTTGTGCACCTCTGGCAGCAGCTGGTGCCAGCACATCACCAAACGCGGAGAATTTATGAAAAGAATGAATTACTGAGTGGTATTAAAAGAACAACTGGAAGAAAACTGAATTGGGCACTTGGGGAGAAATTGGAGAGGTAGGAGCAGGCTGTGCTTTGTCATCTGCAGCACAGTTCAATAGAGAAATAGAAAATATATAGCAGAGCTCATTCCAGCCAAGGAGACAGCAACAATAAAAGGAAGTTCTCAAAATGAGTGTGGGCACCTTCAGTTTGGGGGGAATAAACTCTTTGTCAGGTGGGTAAAACCTGGGAGGCCAAAACAAACTTCAACATCAGAAAATTCTCAGGATAATTCAGTTTAAGCCATTCACATACACGTGGATTGAAACATGGTTCTGAAACTACATCAGAAAGTATGGAAAACACAGCAGCTTTCCTGGTTCCATTTCTAGTCCACCTAAGCCCAGAGCAGCTGTAGGGCTGAAATCCTTCCCAATTTGTTCCAAATCTGCTCTCTCAAGATATAAAAGTCAAAATACACATCCTGGAGGAACCAGGAGGGGTTTGGTACACAGGAGGGGAAGGGCTGGTGGTAAGAACAGCTGCAGTTACTCACATAAAGACAACTCAGGAGCTGAAGAGCAAGAAAATGAAAAACAAAACCCAGAACAACACACACCAGAAAAACCACACCTGAAAAAACAACAGCTGAGAGGACTTTAAGACATTTGCTTGAGGGAAACATATCTGTTCAAAAACTCTCAGCTTGGAATAGCAATTAGCACACAGTGAAAATTATTGAAGTGAAAGTRTATTTAAGCAAAAGTTATTAATGTAGTGATTTTAGTGATAGTTAGCAACAGATGTGAAAAGTTTCTACACAAAAAGTTAAAAACAATAAGCCATATAAGATACTGAACTTTTGTCACAGACAACCTTGTGGACTAGGTTGCAACCCAGATGAAAATCTGGGTTTAACCCACACTAAAATCRAAGCCACACATTTAAAAATAAAGTCATTGAAGCAAATTAATCACCTCTACCAGATCAGAATAAGAAATAAGGCCATTTAGGTGCCCAGATCCTATAGAAGTTCCATATTCAGAGAGATTCTTTTAAGATGCTTTAAAAGTCACCCAGCCCAGCCCTGTGACTACATTTTGTTCCAGCCCAAGGCTGAGAGTCCCCAAAACAGCACCCCCTCTAAAGCCTGGCTCAATGAAACCTGCTTGAGCAGCCATGGTTCAGCATTACAGTCGGACACCAAGATATCAGATGGGATATTGGGAATGAGGAATTGTTCCCTGGCAGGGTGGGCAGGCCCTGGCACAGGGTGCCCAGAGCAGCTGGSGCTGCCCCTGCATCCCTGGCAGTGCCCAAGGCCAGGCTGGACTTTGGGGCTTGGAGCAGCCTGGGATAGTGGCAGGTGGGATGAGATGAGCTTTCAGCCCCTTCCAACCCAAACCCTTMTGTGATTCCATGAAAATTTGGACCAGGACAGAAGCTCCCCAGTTCAAAGCACACCTCAGGAGAGCCTGGCAGTAATTCCAGCCCAGGACATGCAYGTGGAGCATGGAGGTTCCCCGCAAGGCTGGAGCCAGATCCATGGAGCAGCAGGAGCATCKCTTCTGGCACAGCCAAGAAAAAGCTGCTGTGCTGAGCTTGCAGCTCKTGCTGCCTGAGCTGCTCCCAGTGACAGACACGTCCCCACAGAGTGAGGAACATCATCTGCAGGAGCAGTCAAAAATGYCCAATGGGACCCTTCCTGTAGAGTGTCAGGTGTGACCATTCCTGTGGGACGTCAGGTGTCACCATTCCTGTAGAGTGTCAGGCGTGACCATTCCTGTGGCATGGCAGGTATGAACATTCCTGTAGGATGGCAGGTATGAACATTCCAGTAGGATGGCAGGTATGAACCTTCCTGTAGGATGGCAGATATGAACCTTCCTGTGGGATGGCAGACGTGACCGTTCCTGTGGGATGGCAGACGTGACCGTTCCTGTGGGATGGCAGACGTGACCGTTCCCATCGTGTGTTTGAATGGTCATTGTGCCAGGGGAAAGTGACACCAGGAGCTGATGAAAAGGTGTCATCTTGCTGCATCTCAAATACCTGCTGGAGCCTGGAGAGATGATCATTGTCCAGTGAAAACCTGAACCTGGGGGCTTTGTCCTGATCCTGAGTTTCTCCTTAGGGCTCTTTGTTCCCGGCTGGCAGTGGACAAACAGACCAGTAACTCCAGAACATTCTCAGTCCTGTCAGCAGAGGCTCAGCCTCACRCATGGAGCAGCAGCTCCAAACATCCAATCATAAAGCGCACCAYAGACCAGTTGTTCACACTGAGGATTCCTTAAATCCATTATTTATCAGTGGAAAAGCACAGGATCAGTCCAGGGAAGAACAGGAAAATAGTTCTGAASGGCCACGACAGGCCTAATGCCTGAGATTATCAAAAAGTCACAAACTTACCACTGATAGAAAAAAATAAATCACAAACCCCAAACCTAAAATAATCCATTTATATGATCAAATGATATGGCTGATAAAGCAGAAGCTAAGTAGAACAACTTCAGCTGGTTCTGGCTCTTGCACAACAATTAAATATTTACTTTTTATAATACAAAATAGTTAATCAAACCTCTGATATAATAAATACCTACAGGTAACTCCACACAGAGAGCAGGACATGCCAAGTGTGTRATTTTACAGTTTCATGCTTCACTTCCCCAGACTGCTCACATTTCAAAAATGCTTTTTTCATCCTCAGCTTTGCTGCTGCTTTTTGCCAAGTGCATTCGCCTGGCTTCAGGTAGAGCCAGAGACCTGCTGAGATCCTGGGGAGCAACGCGAGGTCTTATCTCCAACACCACCTCTTGTCTGGGCTGTGTACTTGGAATTAATCTTTTTGGAGTGCAGAGGAGGTRGAGAGAAGGAATTAGGTGGGGAGAAACACCTCGGGAGAGTTTAACAAAACAAGGCAGGATGCTCTTAGCTTCTTAAATCTGACTACACGAAGGCCTGGAGACAAGATTKCTGCTCCCTTCACACACCAGCTGTGCAAGGGCAAACACAAACTGGTTTTGTTTTTCGAGCTCAGTGAAATGAAGGCTGTGGGCACGGGATAAATATGTATCAAAGAGCCAGGGGCAGTTTGAGGCAGGATGCTGAGAGCAGCCTCGCTGCAGGGGACACGGGAGCAAAATGAGCTGCTCCATCTCAGAGCATCCTGATTAATGTGCAGCAGGATTATCCAGCACAGATTGCAGGGAGGGCAGGTGCCTGGTGGCCTCTCCAGCCTAAATGCCTCGTGTTAGAGGAGAACCTACAGTGCAAAACCATTAAAGGCTTGGCACAGCACATCTGGGCTGGCCAGGTACCAACACACACACACACACAAACTGCAGAGTGGCAAATGACCTGCATGGCCTTAGGATGAAGGAGGGCAGGGATGGATGGGATATTGGGAAGAAATTCTTCCCTCTGAGAGAGGCCCTGGCACAGGGTGCCCAGAGAAGCTGTGGCTGCCTCTGGAAGTGTCCAAGGCCAGGCTGGACAGGGCGGAGCAGCCTGGGACAGTGGAAGGTGTCCCTGCCATCCCAGGAATGAGATGAGCTTTAAGGTCCCTTCCCACCCAAACCATCCTGAGATTCTGTGATATTAAAGACTTCTAATCTGTCAGAGAAGAGGTTATTTTGCCTTYCCACTCAATCCCTTGGATCTGATGATTATTTGCACCCTCAGCAAAGGAACCTGCTCGGATTTCCCCTCTTCCTGCAGTCATGCTGGGTTATTCCCAGCAGCCAAGTTATACATCCATGGTCAAATTCCCAAACCTGGACATTCRTAGAAGAGAGAGGGATCAAATGGCAGGAAAAGGAGGCTTTGTTCCCTGCACTCCTTCACTAAGGAATGCAGCTGAAGGAATTTTCCTAAAGCAAATTTCCAGCCTTCCCTCGGCACAACTTGGCAAGGGCAGAAGGCAGCTGCAGGAATCTGGAATTCCTTTTCCTGCCAGATGTTTCTGGCACTTTCCTGGCCTCACCAGTGACCTTGTGGGGCAGCTTTACTGCTCCCTGTCTTGGCAATGGGGGGAGGTCAGTGTGAGTACCTGAGGGACAATCAGTTTAACCCTCTGGAATTCTCCCTTCCCATGAAATGCTTTTCTCCATAACAAAAATACTCTGATATTTTTCTAYGTTTTCTCCAGAACTCTGAGACATACAATAATTACATAAATGTAGAACAAAACCCCAATASCTTCCATTTTATATACACATCCAATTTCTAAGGCAAACACCTGTTGCATTATTAAACATCAATGTAAAATACTTGGGATATGAAATACCCAAACTTCTGGTGGTTTTTTGAGGATTAAAATCCATTCTCTCATTATCATCATATCTCATTTGTTAGCAGCTCCACATGGTATTTACAGCCTCTTGCAGCAGGAAAAGACTCAAATTAAACCCTGTTKCTGAAGTGTGGATTGCATGTTCTAAAATTTCAAGACTGTAATTGACTCCCTGAGATTTCTCAATTCGGAATTGAGAATACACCCCAAACAGATCATTGCTTGCACCTTTACTTTCACAGGTGTTCTTTTTACTCCAGAGRGTTGTAAAATATTCAGTCTTAAAGAAGTTCATTAAATAACCTCTGCAAATTTGGATCATTTTTAGTTTAGGGCAAACAAAGTTTTCTCCAGCTTGGGCACAATCCTGCTCAACAGTGGACACGGCACTGAGGAGAGAAAGAAAGGAATTATTTTGTCTCTTAGAGCCCAGGCAGCAGCATTGCTCTGAGGTGCCAGAAGACCTCGAGGCTCCACTTAAAGGGCTGGAACCTCCCTTCCCTGCCAAACACACCCTCCTTGCCATTGTCCCCTCTCCTGCCTCCTCAGTCCCACAGCGCTGCCCTGTTCAAGGATGTTCAAAGCAAGACWTCAGCCATCATTTGGCAGTCAATTCCCAATTCTTGAACACACYAGGCTGGTTTTCCCCAGTGCTTCCTCCAAATGTGCTTTTTACAGTTGATGGAAAACCACACCAAGGTGAAGAAAGCTCATTTAGAGAGTCATGAAATGGTTTGGGTTGCAAAGGGAACTTAAATCCCATCCCTGCCATGTCAGGGACACCTCCCACTATTCCAGGCTGCTCCAAGCCCTGTCCAGCCTGGCCTTGGGCACTTCAGGGATCCAGGGACAGCCCTTCTCTGGATACCCTGTGCTAGGGCCCCATCYTCACAAGGAAAAGTTTTTTCCACTGAATTTGCAGCCATGACTGCAGAATAAAGTTATTTGTTTTCCTGCAGCTTGGAAATCAAGGGAATTCAGTGAATTGCTTGCAAGAGCAATTCACCTGATCTCTTTTCACCTGAAACAAACAGTGGAGAAATGTCAGCTTCTGACAGCAGCTCCCAAAAACGAGAGACTCCAGGATTTGGCTCAGGCAGTGAGGCACAAGGTCCCTCCATTCCAGTGGAATCCATGGAGCTGCAGTGAGGACAATTGCCATCAGCACAGGCAAAGTGCACCTGGCTCTGGGCCTCCAGAAAACATGGAATGGTTCAGCTCTTTAGGAAAAGCAGTGGCAAAAATCCTCTCTCTTCTCCTAGTGCTGAAGTGCAGATTTCCTCTCCAACTCCCTGTTTCTGTGCTCAGAAACACTTGTCCAGCCTGCCTATCTGCACCCTGTTTTCTGAAGGTAACCAGGCTGCAGCTCCATCTGGGTCACCTGACACTTACTGGGGGAAGCAAAAGCTATTTGATGTACAATTAATGCATCAAAATCCTCAGTTTCCAGCATTCCCAGCAGATTGATTACCTGTATTATTTAGAGAGCTCAAATTTAAATTCTGAGCAGCTTCTGAGAGCACTAATGATTCATCCTTTCATCCCATTTGGCTTCTAAGCAGACACACAAGTACAAAAAATTATGCAAGAATTAAAATGGCCCACAGTATTAATTCAGAAACAGCAAAAGGTGGGGAAGGGAGTGAAGTTCTCACAATGTGGCTCATTCTGGAAAACAGCAGAAGCTCCAGCAATAAAGTTKGTTTTAAAGTTCAGCTCTAGGAAACTTGTTCCTCACTCATTACAGAAGGGTGTTTTATGGAAGTGCTGTCACAGAACATAAAACCCAGGTATTTTTTCATTGTGTATTTATGACACTAAGGCCAGTGTTTTACACCTCTTGCACATTCAAARGTAATACTCTATATTTTAACTTTCCAGTTAAAATAACCTTGCAAACACTTCAAAGAAATGTACTTCTACACTGCTTTTATGAGTTAGCAAAAAGACAAAATAAGCAGAGGGCAGACTGCCATGAATTCCCCATTCTGGAGTACATTAAGTTCTCCTGCCACAGCAGCTGCAGCTGCCCCAAGGATCAGGTTTGGGAAGTGGAACCACACTGACATTATCCTGCCATCTGGATGGTCCCACTGCAGCCTACRTACCAGGTACCCCCCACCAACACTCACTGCCTTTTTTTGTGGCTCCTGGATTTGAAAGATTTATTTTTTAAAAGAGAAAATCTCTCTTCAATCTCTGCTCTGCCTCTGTATCCGAATAAACAGATGCCAGAATAAATGCTGATCTAAAATTAGTGATGTCACGTGAAAATTGCAAAAGCAAACAAGCTCACAAAAAGATTGTTCCTTTCTATTCAAATCAGCAGCTTATAAATTTCAGTCTCAGTGAYGCCTGGAGCAAAGGAGGCTCAGGGGGGCCCTTGTGGCTCTGCACAACTCCCTGCCAGGAGGGSACAGCMAGGGGGGGTCGGGCTGTGCTGCCAGGGAACAGGGACAGGACAAGGGGAAAGGGCCTCAGGCTGGGCCAGGGGAGGCTCAGCTGGGACAGCAGGAAGGAATTCTCTACTCAAAAGGCTGTAAAGCACTGGGAGGGGCTGTCCAGGGCAGGGGGGCAGCCCCCATCCCTGGATGTCTTCAAACAATGTGTGGATGTGGCACCTGAGGACACGGCCAGTGGGGAACAGGGTGGTGCTGGCTGATGGCTGGACTTGGTTTTGAAGGTCCTTTCCARCCTTGGAGATTCTGTGCTTCCAYAACTGCACATTGCCAGCATGTTCCCTCCAGGTTATTTCTGTTACTAAACAGCTCACCTAACCCAAAAGCTACGGAAGTTCCATCCCTCTTCTGCCACAGATGATTTCTTGAATTTTGAGCTTGAAAACGAAATCTACAACCCAAAGGTTTGGGTCCTCACCCACCACTTGCCAGCACTGAGCCATTTCTGAGCCAGAAAAGCCCAGCCYACCTTAGCCCTGCCCCTCCCTGTCCCAATGAACATCACAAAGMACCTCCAGGGCAGAGTTTCAGCCATTTGAAGTGAGAGTTCTCTGATTCATTYTATTCCAGTACTTGAAAACCAGATCTTTTTAATATCTCTCCAAAAGCCAAGTGGAGATTATGTGTTTATACTGATATTAATGCAAATATGTCTCATTAATTCATAAACAAAGGTGACCCCTGGGAGAGTGAGGAATGGAGAGTTTGCTAGAAATTTATTTTAGAAGAAAACATATAAAATTCTGGCTTTATATCCATAGACAAACCCTTTTATCACTGCACCTCTTCATAAAGCACTTCCTGCAATGACTGAATCCCTCCCACAAAGCACTTTCGAATCAAAGTAAAATGAAAATAAAATTATCTGGGGTGTGACAATTCTGGGCCTCTGAAGCAGCAATTTCTGAGGTCCTCAGAGAGTTCTCTTGCCATGCACACTTCGTATTTCCCAATAAATCCGAGAAAAGTACTGTGCTTAGGATAGAATGGAGGAGGAGGAGGAGGAGGAGGAGGAGAAGGAGGAATCTTCCCCAGCTTATTTACTCCAGGAATTTGGAATTGGTGAGGCCATCTGAAAGTAACCATGCTTGTAAAAAGCTAGAAAAAATACAGGCATGAAAAATACTCCAAAACACAAGAGGTGAACTTGGTAATGGCCCTTTTGCCTTAAGGATCCCTTTGAAGGTGCCCTACTCTGGTCTGGGCATGTTCCTTCCACCTGGAAGGTTTTAGGGAAGTAGAGGGAAAACTTGAAGAGGGAAGCAAAGCAATGTGCAGCAGAATTAATGCAAGTTAATGAGTAACTGTTCCCATCTTATTTGYAGTTTTCCCTATAGTCATCCTTCAATTTAATGAACAAAAAATGGAAAATACGAGGAGTTTGTGGAACATGGTTAAAAAGAAAGGTTATTCACAGAACTCTAATTTATAAATTTCATGGGCAGTTAATCTGAGTTGGAAATGACTTTCAGAAGGAAAGATTTTCTATTTACAGATGAGTGAAATGCCAACATAAACATAAAAGAAAATAGAAAAATAAATTGAAATATCTCCACTTAAAGTTTGTAAACATTCGTCCAGACTGCCTATCTGTGTTCTGTTTATGGGAATAAATCTATGCCAAGTGACAAAATTCACCCTAACTATAAAAYGCACACTAAAAATACATTTGCACCTTCTTAGCAAAATTTACCTCCCCCGAAAATCTGATATCCAGGAGTTGACCCAACACTATTCACACACCAGGATAAAGGAATTCATTTCATCTTGAAACAGTTTTCCCATTYCAATTATCTTTCCATTAGAAACACTTGGAATCAAATCACCCTGCAAAAGAAAAAAAGATTTTAAATTTCTATGGAAAATTCACTGCATAGGAAAAAAAAAAAAGTTTTTGTTTCACTGAAGCTCCAGCACAAACACTTCCTACAAACCCTCGAGGTTACAAGGGACAGGACAAGGGGAAAGGGCCTCAAGCTGGGCCAGGGGAGGCTCAGCTTGGCCAGCAGCAGGAATTTCTGCATGCAAAGGCTGCTCAGGCCTTGSCARGGGCTGCCCAGGGAGCTTTGCAGTGCCCAGCCCTGCAGGTGTCCCAGGAAGGGCTGGAGGGGGCACTCAGTGCTCTGGGCTGGGGACAAGGTGGGCACTGGGCACAGCTGGGACTCCATGGGCTGGCAGGGATTYTCCAGMCTCAGGGATTCCATGATCACCATGATTAACCTGGAATAAACACCAGCAACASCACCTCTGGAACTGCTGTGCCACACACCGTATTTACATTCAATACTTGGCTGTACAGCAAATAACATTATTTATTTTTATAACATTACTGGACCCAGCAGTGGGGAGGATTTTTCAGCTCTGCAGAAATGGAAAACACATAAAACTCATTTTCTTCTTCTGTAATCTCAGAAGTTCCAGAAGTTTTTGTGCTGGTTGAAAACATTCTTTCAGTTTTCTCTTATGTACAAACCCTATCTCACTCCCACTAAAGGGAAAGCCAAAGCTGTATTTTTATCTGTCAGAAATGTTTTCCCTCCAGAAAGGAATGGGTAAAAAGCCAGTGTGGTTCTCTAAGGCTCAGTAATGCACTCTCAAGAAAAACTTGGGGATTCAAGATCCATTTTGACCATGTGCTCCAGCTCCATTGCTGGCTGAGGACGACACCATGGCTTTAATCTCCTGCTGCAATTGCTGCTGCTCCTGCCAGGCCACGTGGGGCCATCCAGGGCCAGCTCCTCAGCTCTGACAAACACATTTTACGGCACTCCAGCCCAAAGGAAGACTCAGGTGCAGCTTCTTGTGCCATCCCCAAAATGGAAGTTTCAAATATTGATGAAGGGTACAGAATTATTTACTGTTACTTGACCTTAGAATGTTGAACTGTTATAAATGAGTTTTTTTTCAGTGGACCTTCAGGTCCTGGTGGAAACTTGGTGGAATTTTCCTGGTGGAAACAGGTGGAATATTATCTCCAGGGCTTGATATCAGTGTAACACACACAACAAATAACCTGCACYCCCTCATTTCATGTGGTCCTCTACATTGAGAGAAACCTTTTCCATCTGGCACCAATATTTAGAAGGAAAAACACTTAGCAGACACACAACCTGCACCTGTGCACAGGGCCATTCTTCTCAGGCACCTCAAACTGGATTCATCTTTTTTTGTATCTTAACAATCACCTATAACCCAACCTGATTCTCCACACAGCTCAACCTGGAGAGGTTGTTCAGAGCCTTACMCATTTAGGCTTGAAGATCTCCAAGGATGGATTTGCTTCAGCTTGTCATGGTCCTTTTTCCATTGTTTCATCACTCTCTGATAAAACCCCTTTAGAGATTTTACTCCCAAATTGCCCTAAACCAGGACACTAATGGGAAAAAAAAAACCCAACAAACTTTCCATGGAATTTCTTATCTAACCTGTGGCAGTTCTCAGGTGGAAAAAGCCTTGGCCATCCCTTTCCTACCCCTCCTCCAGGTGGTTTAAGCCTTTTTGTTCCATTTTGCCAGCTTGCTTTAAGAGGTAAATTACACTTCCCTGATGGCCACAAAACCCAAACCAAGAAGGCACTGAAATATAACAGTGAGGTTGGCTAAGTGCCCCTCATATTCCAGCACCATCTCCTGATTTTCCCAGTTTGTTTTTTTTTTTCTTTAATGAGCAATGTTCATGTTTGGCCTGAGAATCATTTATTTCAAGTGACTTCCACATCAACAAAACTAGGGGAAGACGTCAAATAAAATGCAAGAAGGATTATTAAAATCAATCAACAGGTAAATAATTAATTTACTGAAATGTCACCAAGTTTGCATGGTAGGACTTTATTCACCTGGGGACAGCAGAACCCAAATTAAGGATTACACTGCCTCACAGCCTCTTGTGTTAGAGTGCAGCTTCATTTTCTTTCACATTTTATGGTTAAAAATATTCCTGGACCCAAACGTCACGGATCTGCTGCTCTGCCAGCCTCCCAGTCATCTATTTATACCCTGTGCCACTGTGGCAAGGGAAAGCAAGGGACACTCCAGAGCTTATCTGGGAGGTTAAGTCTGAAGGGATTAAGCATGAAAGGGACTGGGATGCTCGTGGATGTGGCTTTGAGGCTTTGCTGCTCAAGTGCTGATCCCTTTGTGCCATGGCCAACCAGGCCAGAGGGGCAGGCTCACACTGAGTGCCAGTTGTTATCCTGGAGATACCAATTATTATTGATGCTTTAATTGAAGGGATGGGATCATGGGCTAAAAATGATTTATTACTCAGATAAACAYCAGCCTCAAATGCTGTGAAATTTAAGCAGTTTGCCATAGCTCAAAGTAGCCACAAGTTTCTTTGTTACAAGGCAATAYAGAACTTTCTAATCCAACAGAAAGTTGCCACAAAGTTTWTTTTGTTTTTCTAACCTACCACCTTCACTTAATTCYGCTGCACTGTGGATACTTTGATCCAATGGGTTACTATTAAACACACACACATATACTCCTGTTTTAACTTCTAAACTCTTAGTTTACTCCATTACTAGTTAGTCTACAATTACATTACTCTGTAATGTAATTGTAATTACATTATTACTAAATTCTTAGTTTACATTTACGTTACTACACTATAAAACCCTTCACYATATTATCMATGCAGTTYCTCACTTAAGGCGTATTCTTACCTACAACTATAGAAACACAAGTTTAWCATTTTTCTGCTTAAGCTCTGTGTACTTTTATTTTACATCAATCCAAGCTTCTCCCAAGGCTGCAAATCAAACCCTTCAGTTTCTATTTTTCCATTTCCTACAGCCAGTGAGCRCTAGTGGGGTGGAGAGGAGCTGGCCAATAAAGGTATAAAACAATTCCCCATCCTCATCCATCCTGCCAAAGMCATCCAGGACCCCTCCAAAAAACACTTCTCGGGTCCAGCACACAAAAGCAATTTTCAGGACCAGGAGACAATGTGAAAATTGAGGCTGCTTGTGGAGAATGAATTATCACCGCACCCTCCTTTAATGAGACAATTCTGCTTRAAATCCCTCTTGCCATCACTGTCATGCAGACCAGAGCTCAGAAAGAGCCTGAGCCCTTCAGGCCTTGCAGATCCATGTCAAAAAATCCCAAAGGAACAACCTACTCTGCTGCCACACAATTCCTTATGTGAACTCCACTCATTTTCCAAACACCTTTCATTCTCAGCTAAATACAGGATCAAGGTAATAAAATCATGAATTGATCTTACTGCCTGTCAATAATAACTGACATTCCATCCATCTCCCTGAAATTCAAGAGCAGGGACAGCCTTTGTGTAGCAAGTTTGTCTTCTTCTGTTCTGTGTTTAGAGAGTCCTTCTAGTTGGCCAAGGGATTCAAATTAAAAATTTTCTYTCCCCATAGTCACAGAAGCCTATTTTTCCCAAAAACATGACTTGTGGATGTAAACCACACGAGTTAAAACTCTCCTAGAGGATGAAAAKAAGAGAAGAAGCCCAAAAAGAGATGAGGTATTAAAAAAAAAAGCAAATTAGCAGCTTGAAAGAAAAACTGGGATTTTAATTCAAAAGTGCAAAAGAAGGGAGATTATTCTTTGTACCAATATAACCTGACAGCCCAAGGAAATTCCCAGCCACTCCTGAGAATCACAAGCCACCACACGGCCCTGGATGTTTCCTTAATATCAGAGAGCCCTTCTTCAAAGCTGCTGAAATCTGGGTACAGAAAATGGATACCGTGGATGCAGAAATCCTTGCCCATGCTTTTTATCCCACAGAGCTTTGCAGTTCCCTTATAACTTGCAGAAGAACAGCAAAGGGAAGGCACAACACCTTTATTCTGATCCACAGCTGCTGCACAGCTGCAATTAATTTTAGMCAGAATTGATTTGAACCAAGGGACAAGGATTGTTCAGAAAATCAAAGAGCCATCAAATCAAGAAAACAAATCATTGTGGTTGCAGAAAAAAGTAAATTTTACTGTTGAAGTTTATCCTCTCTTTTACTTTAAGCCTCCAAAAAGTGAAAAAAAAGTTAAAATACATTTCTTGCATGCCACAGACTTTAAAACAGCCACAAACATTGTGGGTGACTCCTTTTAATAATTTCAAGCCAACTTTGCAGCAGAACCCCAGAATTTTCCAAAAACCTCTAAATCAGCATTGAAAAAATTAATGCTAAAAACAAAATAATGACAGCCCAAGCACACCAAATTCCAACTTGTGCCAAGCAGAGCCCCCCAAGGAACATTATATTATATAAATATATAATTATATTATACATTAAATTATATAATATATATAGTAATGATATATAATATAAATATATAATTTTATAACTATATAATGATATAAATTTATAAAATTATATATTATATATTGTATATTAYATTATCCYGAGTGCAAATCACTACAGCCATCAACTTGGASGTTGTCTGATTGTTCTAATAAGCCAAATGACCCCCAAACGACCCCTCAGCTCTACAATTTGCCCCTGAATAACCCGTAAATGATCAAAAAGTGCCCCAAAGCCCCCCAGCTGACCCCAAACCAACCCCCAGACACTCTCCTGCCCCCCAGATCCTCTTCTGAACCCCTCCAATTCCCCTTTATCCTCCTCTAGGGCCATCCCAGTCCCTCTTAAAGTGAGTTTAAGCTGTGTTTTCCCAGATCATGCTGGAGAGAAAAGTTTCTTCCCCTCCTTTATTCCAGACCTATAGGAAATTCCCTCATGTAACTGTGTTTCTCTGTTCTGTTTAAATCAGTGTTTAGAAGGAAGGAACTTATCAGCAAATGAAGCTAAGGATATGTATTGTAAACAAAGAAGTAAAACCAGGGAAAAAAAATGGGATTTTTTTCCTCAAGTCTACAAAGCAACAAGAAAGAACGACTCCAGAGCTGTGGCAGATGTCAGTAACTCTCTCACCTACAAATAAATCACATTATAAAAGCTATTCCTAAATGTTCCAGCTGGGCAAGAGCTCTCTAATTCACAGTAACCTGAATTAACCAAAGCTTGGGCTCTGCTGGAGCACACACCCAGAGAGAAGCACTGCTCTGAAACAGAGCATCRATTCCCTCAGAGATTATCCATTCAAAAACCCAGTGTGATTTGATGCCCTGAGCTACTGACTCACAAAAATAAGGAAGTTATCCACCTCAGAAGAGCACCTGAAAAGCAGTGAATTAAAGGTTATCATCTGCAGGCRTCCAGGAATGATTCCTGCTGCCATGTGCTCAGTGTGAGCTGCAGTGACAATTAGCAGTGTGCCCAACYCCTCCTTGGCTCTGACCCTGCAGTTCAGACCAAGAAATCAGGAACCACAGATGCTTTTGGCTCACCTGCTCACATCCCAAGGCTTCACTTGCAATATATTCCTGTTTGTGCTGTGGTTCTCTGGGCTGCCTGTTTTCACCTTTGCAAACCAGAGAGCTCAACTACAAAACTGTTGGAACCCCGGATGCTGAGAATTTCAGACTTTCCGTGCTGACAAACACTGACCCCCAAGAGAACCCTGCACTTGACCTGAGGCTGTGGAGAAGCTTCCAAAACTGAATAACAGAATTCAATTCTATCTGAATGAATGGTAGAATTCAATTCTTGCCATGATCTGGGATTGTGGGTGTGGAGTTTGAATAGAAATGTGTAATATCACAGGGTGGGAAACTCAGTTTAAGGTTTTAGACAAACACTGACCCCCAAGAGAACACTGCATTTGACCTGAGGCCACGGAGAAGGCTTCCAAAATGGAATGATAGACCTGGGACTGTGGATGTGGAGTTTGAAAAGAAGTGTGCAATATCACATGGTGGGAAACTCAGAGTTGAAGGTTTTAAGATATAGTAATATATATAAACAAGATGCAGGTTTTAGGAGGGAGGCTGGTCCTTATTCTTCACCTTCSTCTCCATGGGTTTGGGTGGTATTTTGTAATTGGAGAGAAAAGTCCACATTGCAGACTTTGAGTGATTAGTTACTGGGTTAAAAGTAAAAATAATYTAGCTGTCATTTCTTAATTGGACAGTTTATCCTTAAAAGACCTTGTAGAGAGAGRTAGGGCCATTTTGTAGCTTGTTAGTGAAGTGCTGTAGAACTCAGGGTTTGTGAGACTATAACAMAGATAAGAACTAATAAACATCTGAGTCTGAACACAAAATATCATCTCAAGTGCTTCAATCCTGACCCTGACCAAGGCAGAAAAAGAAGATAAAGAAYTGACACAGAACTGCCCTAAAAAATAACCCAGGGGTGGCTGAGTTTCCTCATGTCCCCAAAAACCAGTTCTCCCAAAAAACCAGTTCTCCCAGTGGCCAGCCCACTGAGCCTCTGCTAAAACACATGAGCAGGGATCAGGAGCTGAGAGCAGCACATTTTAATGCACATTAAAACATTTCCTACAAGTTTGGTTTTGCTGTTCTTGCTCAGAAATGAGTGAAGGAGCAAAGCCAGGCTGCTCCTGAACATGRCATGGAGCAGAACAAAACTGTGCAGTGCTCAAAGACATTCATCCCATTTGACACATCAACTGTGGCAGATTGAATTCTGTGCCCAGCACAAACTCTGAGAGATGTGCTCTGAAATCCACTGGGACAGCAAACAYACAGGTTGGCATTGGGAGGTTCTGGMTGCCATAAATCCTGCTCTGAATCAYGGTATTTATTTCTTAAGTGAAGCAATTAGCAAACAAAAAGAGAAGCAGAGTTCTTTTCAGGCTACTCTGCAGTTATTTCATGTTGGATTCTGTTGTCTCAGCTTCTGATTCCACAGGGATGTGTTGCCACRAGATCTATTAAACTTATAATCATGCACAGAGTGCAGAAGATCTTTATGTGTTATTTATAATTGCTCAGATAAAACACTCCTCCTTCTCCAACATCGAGCCTTGACAGGATATTTATACCAGTAATTGTATTTCCAATGCATCTCACAGCAGTTACTGTTTTATCAGTACTATTTTTAGGATAGACAGTTGGATGCCTGCTAAATACTCTCATTTTAAATTAATTTCTCCAAACGTTGTCTTCTCCCATTGCAGCCCATATTCTCCTTTGCCAGAATGGGGCAATATCTTAGATTTCTCAAAGGGTATCAATTTTTGTTCTGCTTACTACAGCAGCTCTGAGGGGAATAATTAGAAGGTGCTTTATGCTTTGTCCATCTTTAAGGCTGGATGTAGGCACAGTCTTGAACTTCACCTAGCACAGACTCAAGCAAAAAGCTGTTAAAAAACCCCTACAAGCTTCATTTCCCACACCATTTCCCATTTCTACCCCTCCAGGGGTAGAATTYTCTTAGGGAATATCTACACCCTCACCCAGATTTTTCCTGCCTCACTACAAGTAATTTCAAAAGAAAATCCACAACAGATTTGGGGACTGGTCAGGGTTAGAAACAGAAACTGAGCTGAAATAATTCAAGAAAATCAGCTCATACAGGATTCTGCCATTAACSAAATCTTTCTAAACACCCATTGGACCAAGGAACTGTTAACAATAAATGGACAACACTATCTTTTTATGAATTACTCTGAAATGCTGGTTGCTCTGTTGGTTTGAAACCTTTTCCCTTCAATCTCTTTCAGTTCTTGTCTTGCAGTTCCCTGGGGTGCAGAAAACCAGGAGGGAAGGGAATGAGCTGAGCTGAAGTTCAGCTGCTGAAGTGCTGCTCTCAGTCCCTCACAAGTCCCCATCAAATTGAGAATGGACCGGAAGGTTTGAAGGGGAAAAGAGGTGCAGGATTTTGTGTTTCCTTTACGCCATTACTTTCCCAAGGATGTTTTACAGCTCTGAGATGTTCCCAAGYTACCCAGATCGTTGTGCAGCTCAAATGGCAAACGAGTCTTTTAGAAAAGCAGTATTAAAACAACCTCACACATGCACTAAGGCTTAATATAGAAATTCCTCCTGCAGCAAGCACAGAGATGATGTGCATGTCATTAAAGACACTTGCCCAGGGTTCTCACCTCCTTCCTACTCCCCACTGAGGAATCCTTGCCTTGAAATACTGTCCCAACCTTCCAGACACTGAACACTTCCAAAGGTTTGCACTGAAATAAATGTGACACATCCAGAAATATTTATACACCCTCAATGCAAATAACCATTTCCTGATCTGAAACATCCTGGGAAACAAAAGATTCAGTGCTGGCTTTTCAAGAGTATTTTTAACAAGTGAATGTCACTTCTCCACTCTCTGAGCCTCAGGAATCATCTGTGGCTGGAGTCAGAGTTTGTTTCTAAAGTCACTGGAAAGGGAGAGTTCCCTCCAGGCTGGAATCCAAGCAGCATTGCTGGGGAAGGATGCCCTGCAGGGGAGGCCCTGCAGTCTCCACACTCTGCTTTTTCCAGGTAGAGCCCTGGAGAGCYTGGTCTGCCCCCTGAGCTGGCCCTGCCTCTGATGCCTCAGGTTTAGCTTTTATATTTTTCACATTCTGTGCTGCTTTAGTGTGTAATTCTGAGCTTCAMCTTAAGGGATGGTGAGCTCTCTGCACAGAGCAGGGAGACAAAACAATTCCTGCTCCAGCTGGGGACCAAGGACAATTGATCGAGATCTCAGGCTCTGGAGCAGAAACAAGGTGGACTGAAGAGAGAAGAACAAGCAGGATGGGACTGCATAACCTAAAGCTGTAATTGAACAATGAACTCCAATATGCAAATGCAGCAGAACTGATCAAAGTGACAGACCCCGTGACCCGGTGTCCATTTTGTGCCCATTTTGGTTCACCTTGGGTGCAGCCCTGGCTGGGCTCTTGTGCTGCCCAAGGTGGATCCATGGAGGAGATCCTTTTAATAAATCCCTGCTTTATTCTTTAACTCTCTGGCCTCTGCTCTAGGTCAGCCTCCTCAAGGCATCACCTGAGGCAGGAGGGGGAGCAGAGCCACCCCCAGGTCCCCTCCCAGTCTGTACCACTCCAGCATCCCTCCTACCAGTTGGAAACATCCCAAATCCTGTGCTCTGAAGGTTTTCCTTAAAACTGCTCTCTGCAGAGTCCCTGCAACTTCCWGCCTTAACAAAAGGAGCTGAGGAGTGTTTGTAGTACAGGAAGAGCAAATGAAAGCCCCAAATGATGATTGAAGCAATGCTGACAATATTTACAAACCAGGAGAGGAGAATATGCAGTAGTGGCTTGTGCAGCGCCTGTGGCCAATTTTCCTTTGCACTGAAGACACATGGCTTTGTCAGCAGCAATGAAATTGGATCTTGTTTACCAGTGTGAGCAGATCATAGCACTTYATTATCCTAGCAAACCAAGATAAATCCCCACGTCACCGAGTGGAGCCGGGCCTTTGAGGCGAAGTGACAACCACGTCCTTATGGTCACAACATTACAGCACAATTAAAAGTAGTACAGATTTCATAATTAAGAACTTCCATACGATAAATCTCTTAGGAAAAAAAACATCCTCAAACACTTGCAACAAGCACAAACCACACGTTTTATCACAGCACCYTGACCCTAATGAACAATTCTATTTTTAATTCTCTGATTTCCAGCCATTGGCAAAAAAACCTTGAGAGTTTGGCATGGTTGGTATTTAAGATTTGAAATCCTTTTTCATATCATGTTTGCTGCTCTTAGATTTAGGAACAACAAAACGAGCACAGAGCTGCCAGGCTTGCCTATTGCATTTGGAAGAACTGAGATCAGCATTTTTAAAAGCCAACTTCAACAGTAAAAATGAATATATTAAACACACAACAGATCTGCATGGCCACAGACACCATTATTTGTAGCTCTTTTTTTGGTAAAAAATATGCAAAGAAAGCTCATAAGCGAATTTTTTTGCCATGCTTTTCTGCAGCAAGGGATAAGTGACACAGATGAGAACACCTGGGCGTTGTCTATCACACCCCTATTTACATAGCAACATTTTTGGTTTTAGAGAATCTTTAGGAGTTTTTTTATATCCTGTGTATAATTTCATTGTCTTTTCAAAAATACACTGTAACAAAACAGTTCTGTTAGAAAACAGGAATTTGTTGTATCCAAATTTCATTTGCTTCTTTCAAAAATGCCCATCTCATGTCATGGTGTGAGATAAACTGTGTTTTAATCAAACTTACACGCTCCTTTTCATTTGAATGTGAGCTAATTAATAAAATATTAAAGTAWTATTGAATTATGTTTTTATAGGTAAACAAATCCTTAAAGCAGGAGCAACTGTGGTGAAGCCCAGACACACCCACTGAGTCTCCTCAGGTGTAGCTTAGAAAATTAAATAAAACATTAAATAAAACTCCTCAAGTGCAAGGGCTGATCAATAAAGTCTGTTCCTACCCCTGTACAGCCAGGGGGAAATGCAGAGGTGGAGTACAGGATGCAGAGCAGGGATTTCAGTGTGAAACACCCACAGCAGAKTCCAAGGCTGAAGGGAGGCAAGAGAAGATGCAGTCACTGATGAAAAACTGCAGCATCAGGAATTTGTTAAAGTGTTAAAAGGGGATTTTAATGCTTTTCACACAGGTTTGCTTCACACCCCTGCYCGTGCAGAGAGGACCAGGTGTTGTTCAATAGTCGAGAAATACAAAAGTCTACCAGGAACTGGCTATTTGTGAGCAGCTTTTAAATGAAATAACATAGCTGGGGGCTGCTGTTCAGCACAAGCTTTCAAGCACAGGACAAGATGAATGAAAAAACCTTGCTCAGTGCAGAAGAGTCCTAAATTTAATAGTGGGTACAAATAATGCTCAAACTGCTCAAATTTTCCTTCAGCTGKGGCACCATCAGAATCTCTGGTATATCCATTTAACCTCTGTTAAACAGCACTGAGTTTACAGCTCCCATAAAAATTTAGATTAAATCCAAAAAGCATTTAGACAGAAAAGGAAAACAGGGAGAACCGAAAGCCACAATCTCCTTTATTGTGAACATCCAGCACCTGCACAGTGCCCTGGAAAGAAAGATGCTCTAAGGTAGGGCAGAAAGGAGCAAAAGGGGTGAAAAATGCAACATTACCTCAAACAAATAATGAGGAGCACCACTGATAACAGCATAATCTCTCTCATTTTGGGGTGCCTTTAAACTTCATCCTTTTCATCCTCTTTCAACTACTCTGTACTTGTTAATAAACCAACACATTCACCTTGGAACTCAAATCTTCAGGTTGAAAATACCCTTTGGCTGAGCAATCCCAGGGAAAGGAGTCACAGAAATATTCCTCTGCAGGCTCAGTGCATCCCTCAGAGCAGTCACTGGAAAGCCATAAAGCCCCAAATCTGGGGATTTTYCCCTTTCTTCCTCAGCCAAGAATTCAACATTTCCTGTAAGAATCCTAGTTACTGAAAATTTTAAACTTTCTGTGCTATCAGATATTAACCCCCCAAAAACCACTACRTTTAACCTAAGACTGTAGAGAAAACTCCCAAAAATAAATAATAGAACTAAAATTTTAAGTATGTAGTTTAAATAAAAATATATAATATGACATAGTAAAAACKTCAAGTTTGAAACTATAATAATATACATAACAAAATAAAAGTTTTAAAACAGAAAACTAACCCTTCTTTTTCATTTTCTTCATAAGCTTAAGTAATATTATGTAATTATATGATAGAACCAAAATAATAAATATGTAATTTAAATAAAAGTATATCACATACTAAAAAACTTAAAGCTTAAGGTTTTAAAATATAATAATATATATAACAAAAGTTTTA
>JACDOX010000710.1:46676-61354 GCA_014549065.1 Cardinalis cardinalis
TTAAAAAACCTTTTATAAAAAAGATACAACTCCAGTTTTAACTCATTTAAAAAAGTMCTATAAAATTCAGAGTTTGTAAAASTGTAATATAAATAAARACTAATAAACATCTAAATCCAAAAAAAAGGGACAAGAAAAGATAACTTGACCCAAATAATCAAGGTGAACAGATCCCCAAAAGGTCCATTGTGCCATAGCTCTCCAACTTAGAAAGGACAAAGATCCTGTGAWAATTACACTTGCCACAATAATTAATAGCTTCTGAGGGACAGTGAGAGGATTTATGGGCTCTCCTCAAGTAAGAAACCATGAATGTCACACACRTTTCCACAAGAGGCACTGTGGTGTTTTTGGGGTCCCATGTCATGGGGAGGACAGATGACTCTGCCTCCATGTTCTTAAAAGGCTAATWTATTATTTTATGCTATTATATTATGTTAAAGAATGCTATACTAAGCTATACTAAAGWAGAGAGAAAGGATACTTACAGAAGGCTAAAGGATAATAATGAAAAACTCATGACTCCTTCCAGAGTCCTGACACAGCTGGCTGGGATTGGTCATTMRGTCAAAACAATTCRCATGAAACCAATCAAACAATGGCCAGCTGGTAAACAATGTCCAAACCACATTCCAAAGCAGCAAGACACRGGAGAAGCAAAGCAGATAATTATTGTTTTCATTTTYCTCTGAGGYTTCTCAGCTTCCCAGGARAAGAAATCCWGGCAAAGGGATTTTTCCAGAAAATATGATGGTGACAAGGCACCACTTGTGACTGCTGCTTGACATCAKAATAAATCACATTACTGACAGGTCTCCAATTTCCCCATTTTTGCTGGTTTTGGGGATCTGCTGCTTTCCCACACTCCCTACCCTTGTGCTGCTAAGCAGGCAGGAATTTCAGCTTTTAAMTCCAGCAATGGTATTGTCTAGGACTCAAACTCTAGACAATGATCAAAACTCTTCCATTTGTATCATTTCCACCCGTGAGCTTCTTCCTCACATCAGTTCAGACAGAGTTTGTTCCATTTCTGAGAGTCACACACTCTTCAGTGCAGAATAAATAACCCTTGCTCTCTGCCCTCTGTCTGATACTGATTTCTCGTGCAAAGGACTCCTCTACTCTGAAATACAATATTTATTTCAGTCACCTGTGGCCTTCTGGGCTAGATCTCAGCAAAGCAGGAAAATGTACTTTCCTCACAGCATTTCTGAAATTGCATCTTCCCATCACTTCAAAAGCACAAAAGGGTTTTTTTKACACAAAGGCATTTTTCTTTAATTACCAAGTTCTTTAAAGCTGGAAAGAGTCCTAGAAAACTTCACATCCTACAGCACTCAAAGCTGAGTTAACTCTACATTTTTTCCCCTCAGTTAGTAAAAGCTCTTCTGCCTCACTTTTTGGTATCCCCCAGGACACAAAGGATATCCATGGGACCAGCTGAGGAACCAGCCAGTAAAGATAACTGATGGAAACTTGAATTATGAGAGCATTTTGCTTCCCCTCTCTGTTCCAAACCWGACTTATTTGACATGTGCTGGTGGACAGGGCTGACCCTGAAACAAACCTGTGACTCCACCACTCTCCTACAATCACAAATTGCCCCTGGGTTATACACTGACACATCCTGATCAATGTTCTTCAGCCTCATCTCTCAGTGAGCTGAGAATTTCATATTTGATGTGCTCAGCTTTGCTGCCAAGTCCCTCCCACTTAGGCTTGCATACAAATTTAACCTTCTCCCTCAGACTCAAAAAAAACACACACCAAGGAAAAATATTCCAAGCCTGGCTGCTCTTCATTCTCTCTTGCAACTCCCAAAGCCTTCTTGCAGGGGATGGGTGAAACCCCAGTGCACTTTTAGGAACCCCAGTGCACTTTTAGGAACCCCAGTGCACTTTCAGGGCAGGGTTTTTCCCCTGGGCAGTGCAGGCAATCCCTGCACAAGGACACAGCTCCAAGACTGGACTCTCCTTTGAATTCTGACATCAAAATACTAAACTCATCTTCATGGACCCAAACCTCCCTGAAAACAGCTGTTTTTCAGAATCTATAAGGTTGGCAAAGACCTCCAAGATKATCCAGTGCAACCTTTGAGCCAGGGGCAGAGGCTCTGGGTTGGGCAAAGATGGTGCTCAGGGCTTAGAAAACTTGTATTTCATACACTCAGTGAGAAAGAGCAAAGCCCAATTCTAACCCTAAATCCCATTTTCATCCCTGTGCCTACTGAATGGAATCAGCATTAATGTAACCACATATGCAGGGTTTAATGGTAAGGTGTTCTGGTGTACAAAAAGAATGGGACTGAGTAAAAAAACCCCACAACTTTCCTGTGCTCTGCAGAAAAGCCAGGCCCCTTTTGACTTGTACAACATCCAACTCTTGCAGCCAGAATTAAGGCACAGGAGTAGATAAAATTTTGTATATATGAACTCAATACCTAAAAAAATGATGGCACTTTTGGAGCAATACCCATTTCTTTGTTGTTAAATGGCTTTCCAATATAACCTGTATCTGCATTAACTGATATGGGAATAAAAGCCCTAAAAATCCCATTGACTTTCCAATCATTAAACAAAGCCCCCCAAACAAYCCAGGAAGATGTACATGATTTTTAATTATCTAATGCATGTATATATCCTAAATATAGACAGATAATCTATTTTTATGCCTCATCCTAAACCTCCTCTAATAACTGCAYTCCAGCTCAGGTAATTTAATTTCATATTCTTTCAAGAACACACTACTGCAGTCCTATTTAAAAGATAATAATTCTTTTGAAGAACTTGTTAGAGAGGCTGATGGAGTTCAGAGGAATTCTACACCCAGGTGGGATTTCTTAGGAAGTTTTTAGAAAGCAAATCAATAGGAGTTTACAGATTGCAAACCTGATCACACTCCYGGCTGTCCCCAGAGGAAGCTGTGGAATTGTCATTTCAGTGAGGGGATCTCAGCAGAATTAGTTCTCTGTCCTGGAAAATTGCTAAAGGACAGCGGACAGCAGGCTGGAGCAAAGGCACTCACAATCAATAGAACAATACTTGTGTTATTTATCCTGGCAAGTTTTTACCTGATGCTGATCTCTACCATAAAAAAAAGGGTAAAACTTCCTTTATGCTTCAATATTTCATAGAATCATCTGAACAAGGCGGGATTTGGGGAGGGTCTAAAGAGAGGATATTGATACACATGATATAAGCAGAACAGCTTTGCTTGTAGTTCATTAAATCAAACCTTACTCTAGAGATCCAAAATTCTCTGAAGCCTCTTGAATTTACTTTTTCTCCCCCTCCCCACACCCCTCCATTCCCTGCCTTACTTCTACTAGTTCAAGAAGTCCCAGCTCATTAGGAATTCCAGAATGGTCTGGGTGGGAAAGAACCTTAAAATCCATTCAGTTCCGTGGGCAGGGACAATTTCCACTATCCCAGGCTGCTCCAAACCCCATCCAGCCTGGCTTTGGACACTTCCAGGAATCCAGGGGCAGCTCTGGGCACTTTGTGATATTGGAAGCACTTGTTGATAGTTCTGTGTGAATGATGTGGGATGATAAAGGTGCTTTGCAGAAAAACAAACCTGAAGGTCAATGCCATGAGAGTTCTCTTCTGCAAAGTTTTAGGGAAACAACTAAGAAATTGATTATTATCTGCTGYTTTCTCCATGGGCACAGGAATGCCTGAGAGATGTCACCTGCGGCACTGTCCCCAGGTGGCTGAGGACTCAGGCTCCATTAGACAGGACAGCAGTGTCAGAGAGYGTGGGAGTTCAAGAGAGTCTCAGAGCTTTTTCAGTTCAGGAGAGAAGGAGAAACGTGGGAAATGGATTTGTAGAGAGTTCTCAGAGCCTGACAGAAAGCCCACACAGTGTGCATCTGTATGCAACCTTTAAGATAAGAAATGCTGACTTAGAAATGCCATTGAGAGAGAAATGGAGCTAGAAAAAAGTTTCAAAAGATGGCCTTGCAAATAAGACTAGATACTKTGGAGAAATAGAACTGTGARAGATGCATTGTAGCAGGACCCAGGAGGGGTATTTTAGATKATTTGCTTTAAGGCATCTACAGCATRGTGTGGCAAAAAGCTGATAGGCTAAGAAACACTTATAATCTATTGTAATTAAGAAATAATTGGCTTCTGATTGTGATGGTGTGAATTATAACATCTGTATTGTCTCACCCTTCTCATGAGACTGAAAATGGAATAAAAGCTTTTAAAATATCTCAGTTGCCCCATCTCTAAGTCAGAAAAGGGTGTTGTCCAACAAGAGAGGAGCACAAGCAGCTGCTGCTCCAGCAGCTTCACCTYGGAATGCCAACAGGCAGGAGCAAGGGAAGAAATTCTCCTCAAGTGGAGAAATCCAGAATTACCCCTGACAATAACCCCTGGCACTGGCTAGAGGATCAACGCCCATGGCCATCTGCAAATGTCCCCAAGCTGTTCTGCCAAGCCCCAGTTTTGGTAATACCAAGCTTGCCAACATCTTACAGCTGACTTTTTCATCCAAAAAATGATGGTAGCTGAGAATRTGCTTCACCAGGCATGCAAGCAAATCAGGAATGCAGCTAAAAAGAGCTGTGGTTATGCTGAATTTGCCAAAGTAAATGCACATCTCTGTGCACCTTCCTCACCTCAAGAGGGGAAACAGGGGATGAGAACTGACTTTCTCCAGCCCCATTTCTGTTGGACCGCATGGAAAATTACAGAATTAAGCATTTTAGTGACCCAGAGAGAAGCTGACAGACTCTTTACACCTACCTATTACTGACTCAGAATAGAAGAAATTCAAACAAAAAAACCCCATAATTTCCATATCTGACTTCAGTAGGTGGGACTACTCCCAATGAGGGGGTGGGAGCCATTTAAAAACATTGTTTTCCCTTTTTTATTTTTTTTTTTTCATTTGCCTTGAACACCTCCCAGCCTCTCCTTTTACTCCTACTATGTGAGCATGTCTTGGATAGAGGATGGACAAACTCTTTTGTAGAGCTGAGCCCACAGTTCCAGGSCTGCCTTGCTTTAAACCAGGCCCGTCCTGTACATGCAGAGGATATTCAGGAACGTCTGAAGGATTCCTGCAACCTCCTGCTTCTTTCATGTGAAAAACTCCCTTCCATGGAGAAATCCGTGCAATCAAAAATCTCTCCCAGGAATGTCCTGTGGGATTAGAATTTCCCGACACCAACAGGGAAAGCTCTCAGGAGAGCAGCTACTACTTAGTGACAGCTTCATTGTAATAGAAATGAGCCTCTTCATGAAAATGGAAATTAGAGCTTCATGATGACAATGAAAATAAAGGTAAGGATATTTTCTTTTCAATCGAATCTTGTACTGAGAGGAATGAAAAATACTTTTTGTGTTATCAGGTTAGCATTTTGTTTTGTAGAGTTTRTTTCAATTTCTACCCTGAACAGCACCCTAGGAATGGCCTGACCTGAGAAAGACAAATTCAGAGGTAAGAGTGCATAAAGAGCTCTGGTTAMTCAGAACTTTATATCTCACCATCAAAAATAACAACAGAAATAAAATAATTATATATTATCAGCTGTTTGGCCAAACTACAGCTGCTTTTGGTGAGCAGCTCTCTCTTTTGGGAGATTTTGAAAAATATTGTGTAGGTATGGCCGCTGTGAAATCCAGTGCCTTCCACAGCTCACTGAGACAGCCCCCTTTGTGCAATGTCCATCAGGGAAAMAGCCACTCTACATTTTTCAGAAAGGTTTCCTCTCTTCTCACTCAATTCCCATAAAAGTTTCACCACAAGACTGAAGCACAGATGTTTTTTTTCCCCTCTAGACCTTAACAAAACTTGTCACATGCTCATAATAAGTTTAACTGCTAGAAAATATCTTGGGTTAGGAGGTAAAATAGTGATAAAAAAGCCCTAAGGATGACTTTGAAAGATATTTTCCCAAGCAAATTATGGAAATCCTCCTGATCTGAAGAGAAATGCAAATTAGCAAAACTCYGTATTTCTGACAGCCCATAAATCTCCTGTTGCTTTGTAAAACCCACTCCAAACCCAAGGCAGTGCTGCTCTTTATTTAATCTCTCAGCCCACCTCCACAATGGCCTTTAAAGTTTGGCTCTGAGAGGCCAATTTTGAGCCACGCTGAGATTTGCAGGAGTTGAATGGAAGGCACCAACCTGGAGCTGTGTGTCCCCACATTCAGGCATAAATCCCTCTAAAGCCAATAAAAATGGAGTTAATTATAGCAGTTTCACCACAGATATGTAGGTTATGCAACTCAGAAGAACTCAATAACCATCTTAACGGGGGTCATCACTATTCAGAGAGACATTGGAGAGAATGCTCTACGTGGCTTAATTGTGTAAATGAAAAGGTTTCAGCAATTTGCAAAGCTGATTTTTGTGTTTTCTATAGAACAATGCGTCTTTGCTGCCATGAAACACAGGGGACAACAGAAAGCCACAGGCAGGAAGAGGAAAGCTCCTGCCATCACCTCCAAGCTCCTGCTGGGCACTGGGCATTTCAGTGAAATGGCCTCTTTTCCCAAAGAAAATTTATTAGAATTAATCAATAGGCAGCTGGGGATCAATTCTTCAAAACCAGGCAGCACCCAGCAGCTCTCACCACGGCCTGAACGTCCACTTCAGCACATGTTCAAGCAACTGGAACAATTCTGGGAATGGAGGTTGACCCCCTTTGCAGACAAAAGGCAGAATGATTTGTATAAGCATAATTTTTGTTCTCCCCCTACCATTATACTCTGGAGAAAGAGCATTCATGGGTTCCTGGGCACWGAAAATAGGTTAATAAAACTTCAAACAGAACAAATTCCTTGCTGGGTGCTGTTTCAAATGCCCAGCAGTTGTGAGGCTCCAGATTTCACAATCAGAATTGCAAGAGACATTGCTTCATTGAGAGGTTCTTCTACCCTCCCTGTCAAAGCACAGACCTCGAAGAAAAATGGAAATCTGGGAGATAAGCTTCCCAACCTCATGAAAATCTGACTGGAACAAGCCCCACATCTGAAAAAGCCCCAAACCCAAAACACCAACTCAGCACCCCAGAAGYGCTCAGGAAAGTCAGCACAAAGCTCGGCTGAAATCTCCAAATATGAGGACCATTCTGGAATGATGGATTCTGAAATGATGATGCAGGTGGCAGGAGAGGGACAGGGTGACAGAAGGAGGGGACAAAGGGCAGCAAGGGCCTGGGAAGGGCGAGGGCACAGATTGYTCACCATGACCAAAGCTTGAGAGGCTCAGACTGAGCTGTAAAGTGAGAACATGTATTTGTAAGGATAATAAACAAAAAAAAACTCCCAATCTGTCAGTCTCTTAGAAACCTATGCTATTATAGAGGTAATCAATAAGGGAAAATCCATAAGTAATGAATTTAACCTTGGGCTTGGGGCAGCCTGGGAKAGTGGAAGGTGTCCCTGCCCATGGCAGGGATTAGATCACATGATCCTTAAGGTCCCTTCCAACCCAAACCATTCTGAGATTCTTTGAAAACCTGTCAGATATTTTAAAATAAAACCAAATTAAAGGATTTAAAATAAAAACTTAAAATTCTGTAGACACTTTTTCATGCTATGGGAAACAAAAGAAYTCTTTCCCCAGTATGTTTGGAACAAAGATCTCTGGGAAAGCTGGAAAAGGTTCTGAAATGCATCTGCTTCCAACAATAGTTAATGTCCAATTTGCTTTCCATACTCCACTTACTTCTTTAAAACTTAGTAATAAAAAATGGCACTGGGGAGGCTCAAATTTGCAGCACTCAGCAGTTACCTGGTCAGAAGTGCCCAGTCTGAATGTTAAATTAGAACCACCAATTAATATTAATTAAAACAATCCCTGAGGTGTAAAACCTGTTCTATTTAGGGGAAAGGCAACAAAGTCCTACTGGATTTTTAATTATCACACCTTGCTGTAATTGGTTCACCCATCCTGATTATGGCCTTGGGGACACACAGTGGCAGCTCCATGGCCCCAGGGTCACTGGCTTTGGGATTTGGGAATTCCTTCCTGTGGGAAGGAGRGGGGGCTGGACAGCAGGTTACAGAACAGGGGACCAGAACTGGGATTTGGAGAGGAAAAATGATCCTGGTTTCTTCYCAGACATCAACCCTGATGTTTGCCACTTCTTCAGTGCTTCATGYTTGGAAAGGAGGGGAAATGGAATGGTTTTGAGTCCTCTGGAAGGTACTCAGACAAAAAAAACGTGTGGTGCTAATGTTCCACTGCCTAACAAGAATCCTCTCTGACACATTACTCCACTTATTTCATGGCTGTTTTGATTCAAGCACTAAAAGCTCTGCAAAACTGAAAAAAAAAATAAAATAAATCAAAATTTAAACCCTGTAAAAGCAATTTTGCWGCTCAGGTCTTGAGGGAAGGACAAAAACTTTGGGCATTCAATAATTGAAGCTGCATAAGCAACAGCAACTGGCAGGATCACAGAGCAGAGCTTCTGACAGGCATTTCATGGAATTGCAGATGCTCCACCAGGCACACAAGGAGGGCTGGTTAAGTTCCCAATGCATTTTTTAAAGAGGGAATWAGAGCTATCCATTCCAGGTCATTACTCATGGAAGACAAGGAGACTTYCAGCTTCTCTGGTGGCTGGTTACTAAAGAACTCTTTCTGGGAACACACTCCTTCCATTATTCCCCCCAAATTATATTTATATAATAAATATAATTCTATTCTATTAAGTTCTCCATAACTGAAAAATAAACCTGATTATCAACATACATTTCTGGCCTGCCCAGTGGTCTTTGCAATATTATTTTMTATCATTTGCACAACCAGGAAATCCAATTTTCAATGGGCTAGAAATCTGCTCCCTTGACCTTCTGCCCAGCAGAATCCCAGAACTGTTTGTTCATGGGGGTCTTTATTACTGGAATGTCTCAATTTAAAAGGGGTGAAACATCCAAAACAGCTTCCAGCTGCAGTTTTGCTCTGAAGTCACCCTGGCAGCAGGCAGCATTGAACACATCTGGATGCCATGGAAYATGGGATAGGATGAGCAGGAACTCTGGGTTCTGAGGTGTGGAGCTGCAGCTTTCACCCCAAAGGACAACTTGGGAATGTCAATGTGAATCCTGCAGAGCCTTAACTTTTCTTTTGTCAGGGTTGGGATTAAATGTGWGAGATRGTATTTCTTGTGGGGACTCAGATGTTTATTAGCWCTTCTCTATATTACAGTSTCACAAAAGGTGAATTCTACAGCACTTTATTCTACCAAACTAAAAAATGGAGCTGTATCTCTCTCCCTCTCTAGGCCTTTTMAGGATAAACTGTCTAATTAAGAAATGACACCYGAATTATTTTTACTTTAAACCCAATAACCAACCTCCCATGGCCCGCAATGGGGACTTTTCTATCCAATTACACAAAACCACCCAAACCCATGGAGAAGAAGGTGAAGAAGGACCAGCCTCTGCCCTAAAACCTCCATCTTGCTTYATATATATTTCTATATTCTAAAACTTTAAACTCCAAGTTTTCCACCATGTGATATTACACACTTCTATTCAAACTACACACCCACAATCCCAGTTCTATCATTCMATTTTAGAAACCTTTTCCATGATCCCAGGTCAAATAGAGTATTCTCTTAGGAGTCAGTATACCAGCACAAAAAGTCRAAAATTCTCAGTGACCAAAACTCCAACAGAATCCTACACTGTACSCCAAAATATTTTAATGTMTGTTTCAGAGTCACTGAAGGACCACATRAAAGAGAAGACTTCTCCCACTCTGTTCTGCTGAGGAATTTATAAACCAGCAGCTCCCTTCCCTTCCTGGGAGGATTTTTAGGCTGGATTTTAGGGAAAGGCTCTTCCCCCACATGTCATGGGGCAGTGAACCCCATGGAATGTCCCCAAGGAATGGGGACAGCCCTAAGGGCTCCAGGATGGCACTCGCAGGCAGAACATTGAGGTTTAGGTCATCCTGTGAGGAGAAAGGAACTGAACTTGATGATTCCCATTCAACTTGGGAAATTCTGATCCCAGGAATCTCAGCAGGAGAACAGTGGGGGTGACTCGCAGCAGAGTCACCAGGGACACAGCTCAGGTACAAAGGTCCATCTGCTCTGGGGGAAGTCACAGTTTGGAGAAAGCAAAACCCAGCCTGGCACAGCTATTAGAGAGCTGCTCAATTAATGCCTTGTCATTAAAATAATAATCATGTCACAATGGACAGGCTGCTGGGAGTAAACAATAACAGGCATATCCCTTGAAAAATGGCCTGTCAAGAAGTAAATGGAATATTTTGAAGAGTTTTCCTTGTGAAAAAAACACGTGTATGATGTTAACCATGCACATTGCAAGGCAATACAGCCCTTAAGTACAATAACCCAGCAGACTTCCAGTATCTTATAATGCCCTGGTGCTCCTACATCTGTTGTTTAAAGAATCCATGGTTTCTTYCCCCCCTTGGAAATTCCAGTCTGCTCCTTATTTTTCCTTMGTCATGCCWGTTTATACCCCAGAACAGCGCCCCRAACTARAGGACCTCAAATGCATCCATACAAAATACTTTCCTTTTTATGTTTAAAAAAAGTGATGTTCTTGCTGGACTGTGAAGTCTGTGGTTTTGTTTACATTAATTATAATTCAGTTCAACCAAAATTAATTATCTAAGCGCATCCATCCTGAGAAATGCTTGGAAATAAATTTCCAATTTGAAAATTTAGGCTATCCCACCCTTGCTCCTGCAGGTCATATTGGTTAGATGGAAAGAAAAAATTGCCTCCTTTGCTTTTGTATTGAAACTTTCTAAAGAAACCAATCAGGTAAACAATAATAATAATAGTAGTAGTAGTAGTAGAGAAAACAAAAATCCCCCCCCCAAATCTAAAGGAAAGACATTAAAGCAGCCAAGGATTTGAAGTCTAAAAACACATCATTTCCTAGAAAAATTGAGTTTTGGCAGGAAGTTTCTCCTGGGAGAAACGGCAAAGCCAATTCTCATTGCAACACAATAATTTCCATTATTTAGGAATGTTTGGGAACGCCATCCATCCCARGTTTGGATTGTGAGAACCATTCTAAACCCTTGGATACCTGGAGAAATCTGGCACACTTGCAGGATGTCATTTCATCTCCACTGCCTGCTCACTGAAAAATTTATGTGCCCATTACTACCTTTGATGATTATAACGATGTCATTTRCTTGGTCTAAAGTGGATGTCAGAATATACCCTGTCTTGATGACAGCAATAAAGAAATCAAAGGGAAAAAAAATCATTCCACGGCAAAAAAAAAAGTGATTAAAATTGCTATGAAATTCCCATTACTGCTGGACTCCTGATAAAAATCATGACCTTGGCAATCAGCACTTTGAGGGAAGTATTAGCAGGGCCACTGGTAAAAGGAAATCAACTCTCAAGTCAACAAGAAATCATCAAGGGAACAAGAATCCCTCAAGGTTGGATTACACTCACATATTAGCCCCACGGCAGTAGCGCATGACTTGGCCTGGGCTTGCTAAGAATGAGATTTAAATGAGATTTTCAGGGCCCAGCTCCCACTTGGGGTTCTGCTGGTGACACATTTGCTTTGGGAGGCTGTTCAGGGTGTGCCAGGGCTGCTGCAAAGCCCCAGAGCCACAGGGCAYGGTCTGGGCACACCTTCCTCTCCTCTCTGACCTTGGCTGTTACTCTTTTCCATGGAAAATTATCTTGGTTTGGTTCTTGTCCCCATGTAAAAATTTAAATCCAACATTTCTGCCTCTAAAGGCACAAAGCACATTAAATGCAGGATCCACAGCAGTGACTGATCTGTCCCCACAACAAAAATAAGTGGCATTTCTRCAATATTTTTTCCCTGCCCCTATTTTTCCTATTCTTACTACAACACCTTCCTCTAAAAAAAATCAATGTAACTCTTCAAGTTCCTGGGTGTAAGATAAATTGATTGTACACAGAAAAGGTCACTTATTTCAGTAAAATGCAAACTCTGGGCCTGTTTGCTCATGGAGCAGAGCCTGGGAGAGCAAAGCACTGGAGATTCCCATGGCAGGAGCTCTCTCCCCAAAGCTTTGGGCATTTGGGACAGTCCCTGTACCTCTCCTTGGCCACAGGTTCCAGACAGGAGGAAAAACAGGGAAACAGAGGCAGTAAATTACTGCAAAACCTCTTTGAGCTCTCAGCTATAATGCAAACATTACATAGGAAAGTGCCTTCTTAGCCTAAATCTTCCTGCCTTTACAATTTAAACCCTACACAGCTAAACAGATACCACAGCAAAGCAACAATTCCAGTGTAAACATAAAAGCAGCAATCCCCAAAACGGCTCAGAGAAAGCGTTTTACCTGTTTCTGTAAAATCATTATCTAAGCACATACACCCAGGCATCCCTCCTCGGAAATGCTTGGATATAAATTTCTAATTTGAAAACTTAATCTATCTCAGTCAGGAGAGCACTGCAAACTTGCAGGCACCATTTGCTAAATGGAAAGGGAAAAATCACCTTGTTTGCTTTTGCATTGAAACTTTCTAAAGAAACCAATTAGGTAATAAARGTAATAATAGTAATAATAGCAAATAGTAATTAATAGTAAATAACAGTAATAAACAAAGAAAGCAAACAAAACCCACCCAAAAACTACAGTCAAGACASTAAAACAGCCAAGGATTTGAAGTCTACAAATACAGTATTGCCTAGAAAAACAGAACTTTGGCTGTTAAATTTGTGGTTGGGCTGGGGACCGAGTGTATTTTGTCTAGTGCATGTTCTAGCACATGCTAAGGTTAGGAAACATGGACTGAGAAATTGCAACATCAACACTGAAGCTCTAATTATCTCCACATAATTCATATTATTTAAGACTATTTTGTGTCCATCTGCTGAGAAGTTGAGTTGATAATTCAGGCCCACTTATCAGACTTCAACACCCTCATCTCTTGTCTCCAACACTGGGGAAGAAGTCATCCCTGGACACAACATTGCAGGGAAGCAGTCAATCCTTTCATCTTTGGGTGCTCCAAACACACAGGCTTTTCTGACWGGATGGGAGGAAATGGCTTCAAACYCAAAGAGAGAAGGTTTAGATTGGGTATTAGGGAGGAATYRTTCCCTGGCAGGRTGRGCAGGCCCTGGCACAGGGTGCCCAGAGCAGCTGGGGCTGCCCCTGCATCCCTGGCAGTGCCCAAGGCCAGGCTGGAGCAGCCTGGGATAGTGGAAGGTGTCCCTGCCAYGGCAGGGGTGGAATGAATGGGATTTAAAGTCCCTTCCAACCCAAACCATCCTGGGACTCTGAGATTCCAGATCCCATCCTAGGGGTGGGCATGCTTCTGAGACTCCCAGACCGCTCCCATCCTCAATGCCCTCACGAAGGCCAGAGCGGTCTCAAACCCGTCAGGAAATCCAGCACATTTCTCATCCCATTAGAGACTCTGTGCTCTGGGCCTGGTGAAGCCCTAAACCTTCACAAGTAAGGTGGTGCTGGCTCCAAGGTTGGACTCAGTGACATTGGAGGTCTTTTCCAACCTCARTGATTCTGAYCMACAGGAAATTCCAGGCAGAACTCAAAGAACCCCAGAAATCACTCCAGMTTCCTGAGGTGTGAGTGGCTGCAGTGCTGGAGGTGCCCCCTGAGCAGGGTTTGGGGTGGCTTGGTGGCAAACAGACTGGCACAGAGCCTGGGACTCAGGCTCTGCAGCAAACAAAGCCCAGGTGATGCACACTCTGTCCTTYTGCCCTTTCTTTTCTCCCCAAACTGAAATGCCAAATAGATCCAGGTTGATGCTGTCAAAGCCAGGGCTTTGAGATCTGGAAACACAAACTTTGCACAGATAAATGAAGAGCCTCTAGATGTTCAATCCTTACCCAGTCAGACACAGCCTCTTGGAAAAGCCTTAAAGGCTTTTCAAGCCAACAGCCACTTCCAAGGGATTATTGCTGCACTGACACAGAACCCTGGACACGAGTGTTCTTATCCAGAATTCAGTTTCATGGATAATTGTTCTCTGGAAAGCAGTAAGACAATGTCTGCCAGTGCAACTTCTCAGTAAAAGCTCATTTTTCATATTCCAGCCCCACTCTGGCTGACCTGAACACTCAGAGCCTTAATKGATGCACATGTGAAGCATTTCATGCACTCCTTGTTAAAGTCATCTCTTGTAGGAAACACCTCCTCTCTTCTCAGCAAGATGCCAAGAGAGCCCCAAGGACACACAGGATTTACACCATCATTGCACAGAGTGAGAAAAGCTATTTCTTCTGTTGACATTCTGCTTGCATTGAAATAGAGAAAAAAATCTTCCCACTTAAGGGACTTCCTTTAAGCCAGAATTTAAACCATCTGATACATCAAGAGAGGTCTGAGGTATACAAATAAAGCCCTWCTTTTGAAAATTAAATATATTGATTTTAAATATTTAAAAATKTATATAGTTTTACATATTTTTATACATATATTTATATATACTTTTATATTTAGGGGCTGGGACTAGATTATGTTTATGGTCCCTTCCAATTGAAACCCTTCTAGGAATTAATCTTGGTTTAGGGCAAATTTGGGAGGGGAGAGAATTTTTAAAAGGGTTTTTTTTTTTAGAAAAGCAGATTTGATTGTTGTTTTTTTTATTAGTTTGGGAGAAAATATTTTTTTAGAGAAAAGTGGAAAAAAATTGTTTATTAAACAATAAAATAGTAAAACWWAMAMWATRWWAMWMTAWAAWTTTTTKKTKKTTTWAAA
>JACDOX010000710.1:63557-102230 GCA_014549065.1 Cardinalis cardinalis
CTCAAAATCTCCGCCTCAAAATCTCCGCCTCAAAATCTCCGCCTCAAAATCTCCGCCTCAAAATCTCCGCCTCAAAATCTCCGCCTCAAAATCTCATTTTAGAAAGAAATCTCAAAATTATCAAAATCTCAAACTAGCAAAATCAAAACCACTACAGTGTGCTATGGATTATTCAAGGCTACACTGGAAAACACTCGGGAAAAGAATTCTTCCAAAAGTTTTCTGCAACTCTGAGTTTGAGGTATCATGTTTACTTGTAGTGGTTGCAATAAATAAGAGCAGTACTGAAAACATGCCCATCTGAAAGACCTTTCTGGATCACCCGTGAGCTAACAATTTCTTGAATTGGTTGGGGTGGCTCATATTATAATAGAATAAATATTTTAAAACTTTCCTATTTCTGAGCATTTTGCTTTCTATTTACATTTATAAGAGAACAACACCTGCAATGCTTAAAAGAAAAATGTCAATAACTTGCCAGAATTCCTTGATGTTTGCCATTTTGCACAAATATGACTTGGATSTAGTTTAATCCTTGTTAGGCTTTACAAAATTAATTTAAATGTAAACTRTAAATAATGACCAGCCTGTTCCATTTGAATTTTCTGGTTTTTTCCATGTCATCATTTGACTTTGCAAATGAGGGTGATTTTGGGACATGCTCTTCAACAGCAAAATTAAAAGTAGCTTAAAAACATCCTGTCTAGGTTGATTGTAAACCTGTTGTCTCCACAAAAATAAAGGAATTTTCTGCCTAGATAACACCTAACTTAGCACAGGAACATATCAAGCAACAGGATCAACCTGTGGAATCTTTTGTGCAAGTTTCCATGAGCTGATGGTGCTGGGAAGGATTTGCTGCTCCACTCCTGATGCAAAGGAGAGTTTATTGCTGAYTACCCCTTGTAACTGAAAGCACAGGTACAACCCTAAAAACTTGACAGCAATTCTATTCTCTGCTAACTCAACMAAGAGGGAGTATCAGCTAGGAGAGAATGTGCTAAAACCTAACATATAACATTAWAAAACAACCAAACAAAGAAAAAAAMYGCCAGAAATAACCTAYTTCAATGTTGCCTTTTGAATATATTTCGAGATCTCACCGAGAATCACCAGCACAAATGTTAATTAACCAGGCTGGCTGACAAAGGAAACAGATGTGAGTACAGTAATCTTGTGCACTGGAATTAATTACATCAAATTTTAGGTGACRACACAAATAAAGGTCAGGTTGTACTGCTGAGATGATCAAGAACACAAACTGCAAATCTATTGCAACATTTAACAACCCCCCATTCCCCACAGGGCAGGAACCCTTTCAGGCAGCTGTGTGATGAGCAAATACTTAAATGTCACACCTGGAAAATTACCCAACCTGTGCCTCCCACATCAGATGTTTCCCTTTTAAAACCCAACAAGAGCAGCTCTGTTTCTGATGCATGGAAGACAATTCACACTCYCTCTCTAATTGCCAGCTACAATTTTATCCACAATTCCAACCCTGAAAAGGATGCTTTCCATCAGCTGCAAGCAGAGAAGAAAGGGCTGGAAGGGAACATTACTCATGTGTTTGGATATCCCCTGCAAACCCTAGTTAGGAATGTTTTATCCAGCCCCCCGGTGGCATTTCCTGAATTCCACAGAATGGAGATTTAAAAGCATTGAATAATGTGATAGCTGATCTAATCTTCAAGCTACTTTTGAAAATTTCTTTCTTACTCTCCATTTCCATCCTGCACTTATCTGATTTCAGCCTCCTACAAGGATCCTGTCCTGCTCCTCTCTGTCACTCCTATCTGCCTCCAGTATTCAAGCATTTCATTCAATCTCTGCACCTCTAATCTGTCAGCTCCTTAGAAAATTTCATCCCCATGATATTTGATCACCAGAACCAACATAAAATTAAACATCAGGTAACTTTACTAAACTTAAGCAAATTAACATATGAGGTTCCACAGCTAATTTTAATAAAGATATGTATTAGAGACAAATCACAAGGTTGGATATCAGGAGGAATTTCTACCTGGAAAAGGTAGTCAGCAATTGAAAGGGTGGAATCCCCAGCCCTGCAGGTGTCCCAGGAAGGGCTGGAGGGGGCACTCAGTGCTCTGGGCTGGGGACAAGGTGGGCACTGGGCACAGCTGGGACTCCATGGGCTGGCAGGGATTTTCCAGCCTCAGGGACCCTGGGATTGTTTCCTTTATTATTAAAAAAGKATTTATTATTGAAAGTGTATTCCCTGCATCTAACAGCGACTCCAAAAAATGAAATTAAAGAAAGCCCCTYACCTTTCAGTCCAGGGTTGGTGTGTGGCTTCCAATGAAAGCTCCAGCTGACTGCACTGTATTCCTCCTTCTCCTCTGGGCTCTTTCCTTCCACAGCTCCCCCAGCCTTGCTTGTCAGCTGCACCTTATTCCAGGGCTGTGCAGAAGCACCCGGGGCATCATCCCAGAGCAGCTCACTTGTCCTCCCCCTGTGCTGGCTCAGCAGGCTCCTCCTGGCRCTGCAGGCAGGGAGAAGCCCATGCTCTGTGGGAGAGAGAGCCAGGAGATCAGGAGGAAAGCCAGGAAAGCTCAGAAGRCACAGCCATGTAGCCACAGATCTCCTCAYAGAGAGCAGGCAGGCACAACTTSCCAAGGATATTTCCTGGGAACCTCAGAGAAAGAGAAAACAATTCTTATTATCTCTATTCCCTGCTYCTGTTGTTTTTGCACASGTGGAATGTGTTAGGAAGATTGTTTACCTGAAGGGTGTTCTTAATTGGATTCTGGTGATGGTTGTCTATATTAATTGGCCTATTGGGYCAAAGCTGTGTCCTGACTGTCTTGAGACAGCCACAGCTTTTTCTGTAGTATTCTTTAATAYTCTTTKTAGTATAGTATCTCTTTAATATAATGTAGTATTAATATAATATAGCACAGTCTTAATAAAGCAGTTGTTCAGCATTGTGAATCATGGAGTCAGATGCCAATCATTGCCTGCTGCTGTCTGTCTACTGTACAGCCAGACCTGGAATGGGACACAGCTGRGACAGAACAGCAGASAATGATCCCAAGGGAAGTGCCTTCCAAACCAGCAGAGRCTCTTAAAACCAAAGAAATTACTTGGCCCTTCTTGTCCCCCAGCCTCTTKCTAGGTATTTCAGACTGGCAATGAACAGCTACAAAAATCCCAGAATGGTTTGGGTTCAAATCGATCCCCTAAACCATCCCCAGAATGGGTTAGCTTGGAAGGACCTTAAAGATCATCTTGTTCCAAACCCTCCTGCAGTATTTCCTAGAAAAATACCCCTGCTCATTGTTCTGCTCCTCAGGTGGAAAAAAAGCCCCTAAACTCTTACTACTCTTTATTAGCTCCAGCTTAAAACCTTATGTGCCTTYAGCAAACCCCAAGTGATCCTAAAGAGAGGTTCAGGGGCATTCACCAGAATGCAGAAAACACAACAGGAATATTTCTTGTTTGTTCTCATCAGAACAAGGGGGCACTTWAAATAAAGACCATTTTGTGAAGAGATTCCAAAATACTAAGGAAAGTATAAAGTGCAAGGCTTATTTTTCAAATGAAAAGACCATTAGATATAAAAATTGTGAGCTAAAACATCTTCAAAACATCAGAAAAGCTTCCATTTCACAACAGTAATAGGTGCTAGGGAAAAACTAAGTGAAACCCACTGAAATGAGTTTTTAATATCCAGTTAATGGGTGGATGATGACTCGCACAGAGCCACAGCACCAGCCTGGGGGGCTGCAGCAGGCACAGGAGCCTTGAACTGGGCTGGAGCTGCTGCACCAACCAAGGTGGAAGCAGAGGATGATCTGAACCAACAGCTCTTGTTGTTTGAAAAAAAAATAAAATCAAATCACTTTTTCTTAATTTAAAAAAAATAAATTAGAAACATTTTTCATAGATACATAAGATAAAACKTTGGTCCAAATTGTGAGAAAAAAGCCTGTGTAAAGCCATGGCTGAAAGCCTTGGGAATACAACCTATAGGATGAGTTTGGCTGGCAAGGAAGCAGGGCAGAACAGTGGAGTTCCTTTAAYCATACAGGAAATCATGGCCAAAAGAAAACTTTGTCTTCCAAATCAGAGCCACAAATGCTCTAAAACCGCTATAAACCTTCTGGAGTTAATAAATAAGATTTCTATTATTCTGTATAGGAATTCTTATAAAAATTCTTACTTCTTATATGAATTCTTCTTAATAAGACTTAATTTATTAATAAGGAATCTTATCAAAAATAAGTTCTTTACTTCTTTGTCACGGGGATGGGTAGAGATGGTTGTGAAAGGAGCTGGTGTTGAGGAACAATAATCCCCTTGGATGTGAAGGAACCTGGAGCCACTGACAGCACACAACATCCCTCAGCCATGGGTCACATGCTTCAAATTATAATATTCATGAAATTGAGCAACACTTSAGGAGAAAGCTAAACCTGCCCCAAAGTGGAAGAAGACAAACCAGAACTTTTCTAAAGTTCCTGAAACAAGTTRCCCACAAAAATCACGTGCAGGAAGTGAAGGTGTTGGAAACATCAGTGTTGGGGTTACTGAGGCAGAATTAATTCACCTCTGCAGCACAGATTTACCATGAAACCATCAGGAATCACTCCTTTGCTCCTGCCTTAGGCTCAACACCAAAGGGGGAAGARTAAAGCAAACGGTACAGCCAGAACTTCTGAATGCTTGGATTCCTAACTTCCAAGAAGAACCCTTTGATTACAGCACACRCACACAGACGGACGTGGATCACCCCGGTGGCAAAGGCTGTGCAGCTCAAAGAGAAAGATTCCTCCCCAAAACAAAGGCTGGCTCTCCATCACAAATCTTCCCCACTCTCCTCCCCTGGTGACAAAGAGAAAGCAGCACCAATTGCACAGGAGCTGCTCTCAGACAAGTGACATTTAGCCCAGTGTTCCTCCCGTGGCTGGCAATCCTCCCCCGCTCCACTGTGCTCACATTAATAAAGAATTCAGAGGTGAGCAAGAGCTCCTCAGAATATGTCAAGGACTGGGGGAGAAATGCAGCATCAGGGAGGAAAATCCATTAGAAAAATGAAAAACAAGACCAAGCCAACCATGAATCTCACACTGCAGGACTACCAGGTTGCCTTACTAAAGTGCACGTAAGGAGAAAAATAAATGAAAGGGGTGAAATTAGGAGAAGCAGAGACCTATGCAGTACTGAAGCACCTGAAAATCTCCAGGGATTCAAATAACATATTTAAAAAAAAAGGAGAAATTAMTTATATTTCCAGGTATTTTCTTTACCAAATCTACACATGAACATACCCTCTGTTTTCCAGAGCTGTAAGTGTGTACCTCATGTGTATGTGTGTGGGAAGGAGAGGCTCTAATATTAAGGCATTTGTTCCAAMAACTTCTCTTCTTCCCTGTTTTCACCTACCAGATTTCCCTGTCTGATCCACCTTTCCCTCTCCTTCAAGGTTTTCCTTCAAGGGCTTGGGTTCAGCAAGGATGTGGTCAAGAAAATCCTTGAATACTCATCCCAGAGCAAGAAATTTGGGCAGGAGATAATAGACTAAGCAGCCTGCAAAGTGCAAAGGTTCAGAAGTCTCAGGTGCTCAACTAAAYCCAGAGGTGTGACCTTAATTAAACCATCAAATTGCTTTATGATTCAGAATCAAAGTACAGCATGCCCCATCCTCTCCTATTTCCATCAAATACATGTCCTGGACATAAAGGGCTCCAGTTAATTAAGAAGGATTGTTGAAATCATGCAAAGCATCAGAAAAAAACCTCAGAGGTAGGGTCATTCATCTTGAAAGGGAGCATAAAAAATTAACAAAAYCACATTGCAGCACTCGTGGGGAAAAAAAATTGAATGATGCCCATTCCTAACTTGAAATACTTTGCACTTAAAACTTTGCAGACCTGTGTTCCCAAGTGGGAAATAGATGTGCTCTGGACYCCAGTAAATACAGCAGAGAATGTTTCACTATGTGCCTGCTCATTAACATTTATGAACATATTAATTAGAGCAATCCTTAACTCTGCTCACAGCACAAAAGCACCGCATACATTTAAAATCAACTGAAACCACAGTAAAACCCTCARATTTAAGGATGAGACTTACCAAGGTTCAAAGAGCAGGGGACCAAAACAACTGGCTAAAAGTGTTCCAAATAAACCAATCTAAAGATCAGAATACTTAAAAAATATTTAAAATTTAACATCAGAATATATAGATCTATGTATCATATTAAATAAATCTTTATATCAGATTATATCAATCTATACATCAGAAAATATAAATCTACATATTAGATATAAAATATTTCCATATTCTGATATTTTATATTTAATACCAGAATATTTTTTCCTGTACAAAGTTGACTGTATTAATGAAGGTGTTTCCCATGAGAAGACATACAATAATTTGAGTCATTTTAAAGTAAAAGGTTAATGGATATAAATTACCAAAACTGGTAGAGACAAATCATCTCATTAAGCCTGCTGACATTCCAGCATTCAGTTGTGACAGAACTGCACCAATCAGTACTCCAGCAGCCTCTAATTAATTTGTTTTCTCAGCCATTACCAACTGTAAGGARGAAGGAAAGTTCCCCAATGCCAGTGCCTCATTTTGGGGGGGAAACCCAGGGATGTTTTCAGATCAGGGGAACAGAGCCTTGTGAAGAGATTTCCTGAGATCAGAACAAACCATTTAAACCAACAAACCACTCTTGTCCTGTGGGCATGACCAAGGGCAGACCCTGGTGATGGGATCCAAATCCAAATAARGAGTGGCAGCTCCATAGGAAGAAGCCCTTTCCAGGAGCCCTTCTGTGACTCAGTTCCTACATCTCCTCTTTGCTCTCCTCTCCAAGCCTGATTTCTTGTCTTCTGGCAAGAAATCTCCCTCCCAGAGTGCAGCTGGCATCTCATCACTGATACATCTGCTTCAAGCCAAGGCTTTCCTCATCTTGATGTAAAGAGATTCATCAGCAGAAAAATGCCAAATGATCTAGTTGTCCTCAGAGGYGCCCAAACCTCCATACTGGATTTCTTATTTAACTGATTCAATTCATTTAACTGATTCCATTCTTATTTAACAGATAGATTCCAGGCTCTCCCTACCATCATCCATTCTTTCTTTGCTGCACCACAGAGGCACTCCCCCCCTCAACCCCAGAAAAATGAACATATCTATTTGATTAATGCTTGACTAACAGCACCAGTCAGTGCAACTGCAGAAATACTTCATTTTTACAACTAAACACAGCAGTAGTTCTATTTTCAGTTGGCACAGCTAAAACAGTTTGCTTGGATTCGTGTATTTTGAAATAATCTGGTTAATAATTGCCCAAATGGAGATGATGTTGAGCTGGGGGTTGCAGCAGCTGAAATTAGACAGATCTGTTACAGTATTTCTCCCTTTTTAACTCCAAAAGGACTATTTCTCCAATTTTATCTCCAAGCTAGGCTTGAGTTTTGTAACTAAAGCTGTGAAGCAGAATCCTGTTCATACACATAGGAACTGTCTTCTAATCTTCAYATTTCTTAAAAGTAATCTTACTTACAAAAAATTAATCTAGAAACTTCTAGAATTCCTCAGAGCACATCATCCATTATGAAAGTGTATGTGAGGAAATGGTTCAACTCTGGCCCCAGCAGAAATTTGAATGCCGGGGCTATACTTTAAACTTTTCAAAATATATGTGAATGCCCTGGGTCTGGTTAAAAGGATGTGTCCCAGACTTGTCCTTCACACAATCCATGGAATGGTTTGGGCTGGAAGGGACCTTAAATCCCATCCAGTGCCACCCCTGCAATTTCATGGCAATGGTTTTGCTCTAGTCTGGTGCTGTGCAATTTGGGAATAACCCATTCCTGTCAGCCTATGAAGTTATTTAAGGCAGGGACAAAGGATTTTCAGGCATACCTGGTTTCAAATACCTTCTACACCTGAACATGTGCTGGTAATTTAGTGTAAATCCATTGCATATTGTCTGTTTTATCCTTAGAAATTTCAGACTTTCCATTGAAGAATATTGAAATAAAAACTTTGAGATAGAATATTGAAGCACAAAAACTTTGAGGCAGGCTGAGTCATAGCCCATTTTAGAGAGAAACCCAGAGCTGTGCAGCCACACACCCTGAAGGGGCATGACCAGCTCACTTCTCCTCTAGCCCCTCAACAGAGTGAAGAGCTGCACCTCAGACACCCCAGCAATTTTCTGCTTCACCATCAGCAATAAATGACAGAGTTTCTGCAGAGCCATAGGATGGCTGTGTACATAAATATAGATACACTTGGTTTGCTCTGTGACTGAACACCTGAAAAGCTGCAAGACAAGGAAAAATTAGGCTTTCAAGAACAGCATGAAATGCACCAGAAGAACATTCAGCATTTCCTCTGTTAAATATACTGTGTTCCACACAGAACACAAACCACCAAAGTTATGCAAGTTAAAGCTTTTAAAGGAAATCTCAAAGTTGGCCTCCACAATTTTTATTGCATTTTAACACTCTGAGTATGTYGCCTGCTTCTGACTTTTATCCAGCAAAAGAGTTTAACCTGAAGCCAAAATTCCATTAAAAGCAAACAATCAAACCCCAAACTAAACAACAACAACTAAAAAACCCAAAGGAAAAAAAAACAAACAAAAAACAACAACATAAAACCCCAAACAAAAAAAAACCACCCACCTGAAAATACCTAACCTCTTGCAAACTGACATAAAACTGTCCATTACACCTTTTCTTACCGGAATTTTAAATCCAAGTGTCAATGAATCAAAACAATTACTGGGTTTTCCTGCAGACACATCCCCAACACGCCTCATTCTGAGCTAAGCTTGAAGGGTTTAAGTTTAGCTGTCAGTGCTCTGAAGTAAACAAAATATTAAAGATTAAGGAGTATCCTCCTATGGTTGTGGTATTTAGTCAGCTCATGAACACTTCATAAAGCCAGCTGGGTGCAAAGGCACAGAGTTTATCTCTAACATGACATTTAACTTGGATTTTACTGGAAGCAATGATCAAAATTCAGATTATTTAAATCTCCATGAATCATGGCTGCAAACCTAGACCTTCTCAATACTTCTGACTGTACCAGTAATTAATGTCTTCTATATTGAGTCTATTCACCAGGTTGAGAGAGTCTAAAATTATCCCTGCGCTCCAAGTGCTGATTTCTCTGTCTGCTGCACAGGCAGCTTTCCTGCTCCTCATCTGCAGGGAATCCTCTGCCTGGTGCCTCCACATCCCAAATTCAAAGAGAGATTTCAAATGATGTTCTGGCATTTCTCCAGCATTAACTCTGACACAGCCAATTCAGCAGGAAAAGACCAGAGCTGACTGAGCTGCTCAGGGAGTGGGTGGGCAGAGCTGTGCTCATGCCCCTCTCCTCTCCCTGCTTTTATTGCAAACAATTTTCAGATATGTTTTCCTAACCAAATTTGATTTTGTCAACATATYCAGTGGGTTTACAATACAGGTATTGTTGCTGGAAATGTCAGTGCTCTAAATGTGATTCCTGATGTAGCCTCTCATAGGATATTGAGAAGGAGCCAAGTAAATTTGTTCTTTCTATCTAAATGTCAGTTTAGGTGTAAAAAGCCCTAAATATCATGAAGAGAAGAAGAATGTGCACTGTGTATCTAATGTGATGACTTGGACAAGAAATAAAATTAAATCTGTTTTGTGTGAGAATACTGAACCCTACAGTGGAGGATGTCAACAGCCCCTCTGTAAAAGGAAATGTATATTACAGATATAAATAATTTCACAAGACCCTTTTTATTGTAATCATAAAAYCTCAAAAACATGATGGAATCAAAGCCATATTAGAGTTTAAAATACCATAAACCAGAAGCTATCATATCCCTGGCATACACGACAGTTTAAAGGAAGACATAATCACTAAATCAAAATTTATCTTGCATCAGTAATAGGAGAAATGTGCTTYCATCATCAACTCCCCCATCCAAAAGTCAACACTGCCTCCATTTGTAAAAAATATTCGAGGGAATTTGGGGTGTTTGCATGGAGAAATAACTGGYTATGGAGGTGGGGACTGAAGGTAGGATGGAGAGATGGGTGCTCAGGGCCAGCCAAGGCAGGAGCTTCCTGCCCAAAAAGCCAGAAAGAGTCTGGGAAGGTGACATTCCATGGATGAGACAAAGCAAGTCCAGACAGTGATGCTGAGAGCCACCTGCAGGGATGTGCAGATGGACCTGCCCTGTCTCAGAGCCTGAGCAGTCACTGTGATGGATGGGAGGCAGCAGGAGGAGATGTGGAGCCATGGACCCGAGGGGAACATCCTGGCTCTCCACACAAAATGATGGATACCTGCTGCATGCTGATATGCAGGAGCAGCAACGTGGGGCTGCGACTATTAATGCTGGGAGGAAATTGCTTCAGACTCYTTGACAGCCACTTAAAAAGCAAAATAAAAGAATAGAAAACAGGGGGGAAAAAAAGAAAAAGAAAACCAAGTGTTTGTTTGTAAAACCCACAGTGCAAACTTGTCGCATGCAATTCTGAYTCCTTCACCACAACAAGTGGATCAGGGATTTCGAAAGGGCTTGAGGATGGGAAAGAAAGCTGAAACCTGATGTCTCACAGAGGGATGAGAGAGGTGTGGCACACCAGAGCAAAGAGTGACAGCCCAGCCTTGGGATCAGAGCACCCACAGCACTCCCAGACAAACAAAAGGCTGGGGGCTTTCCTGCATGGCCTGCAATTAGGCAGAGGAACTTGGCTCCAAGTTCCATGAGCTCCCATGGGGAGAGTCTAGAAGGGCTCTCAACATCTGTGTGGAAGCCAGACCTCCTGGATATACCTCTGGCTTCCCAGCTGCCACAGCRTGTGGGGTCAGAGAGAGCTTGCTGAAGAATTCTTTTTGTATGATTCATCTAAACTCACATTTTTATTGTATGATTCATTTAAACTCACATGCTGCTTTCCAAGGGAAGAACCCTAAAAATGATAGAAAAGTAGGAAAACAGAAGGGAAGAACTCCTTATCTTGAGCTCAAAGTGGTGAGAGGCAGCTGGAGTGCTCCATCACTGGAGGGAACTGCAGAACTGGTTTGTGGCTGCCCTGGTGAATCCCACCAAGACGCTCTTGGACACTCTCTGGACCCAGCAGTGCCCCAGGCTGGTGCTGCCCCTGACCCTCCTTTGTCATCTCTGACCCCAACCCTACCTGAATCTTCACCCTAGTGCCCTCTGCACTCTTTTGGGACTGGCACATCCCCTCACCCTTTTTGTTAATAAAGACAATATTGTGATCCCATCAGCAACCCCTGGGCCAGAGCATCTTCACCCGAGTCATCACCAGAGGTTGGTCAACACACAGACACRTGAGAATGAGCCAATTGAAACAGACAGCTTGGATGGGGTTGTAGGATCTCCTCTTGCAGGATCCCTGCCCCTCACAGCTCAGCATCTAAATTCCAGGCTAGAGGTTTCATCTGCTCAAGGTTAYCCAGATATCTCTAACAGAACTCTGAACCAGACTCTCGTCTCATGTAAGATTTTAATTGCAAAGCTTTGCACAAGCAGATTTGTTTTTCTTGGTTCCACTGTATTGTAAATAATAAACCTCCCTCTATAACACCTGAAAGCTTATTATGTGCTTCAGTAAAACTGTTCATAATTATTCAGTTATCTGATTATGTTTGCCCTTTTGTGTATTTGAGCACCTCAGAAAGACAGAAGGTATTAAAGCATTTACAAAGCAGGCAACTAATTTATTTTCACATCATTTGCCCTCCCATACTGCATATTATTATATGCAATCAGTCACCTAAACTACAGGATGCCCCCACTTTCTGTATTCCTGAATGGCCAATAACATCAGCTGTAAGGAGGATTTCTATTGAACACTGATATTCTTGTTTGGACATGAATACCCTGTGTCTGTGCAGATATAGATCCCCACAGAAGGAAACCTTGTTCCCTGAATACTGGCTAAAACGAAAAAAAAAACCATCAGAAACGCTTGCAAGGAGCCTGAGCGTGACTGATAAGGGAGCTGTATAAATCTCCAGCAGCCACTTGCCAACTTAATTCTCAAACATTCAGCTGATTCCAACTGCAGATTATGACTTTTCTCCAACCATCCCCTTTCTCATCTTCTGCTAAAAATATTCATTTACCCAAAGCAGCAGAGAGGCAGCCCAGGACACCCAAASTTGGATAAATCACAGGCGTTGATTTAATCTCACGCAAGCGAAGCTTCCCGCTGTCCTTTTAAAACAAACAAGGAGGACTCAGAGGCCTGCACATAATCACTGAATTACAAAGAACAGATGTGAAACATTAACAAGGAAATGCTTATGCTGGCAAGGAGCAAGGACTATAAAACAGCACGCACTGTACCCAGCCAGACTGGCTTTTCAATGACTCATACTTATGAGATTACAAACAAGAAGGAACAAAAATTAAATGGTTCATTTGACTGGGCCTAATACACTTTAGTTACTTTAAATTAACTGGTAATTGTGCCATTTCTTACCCTTGTTCTTTTCCTTCTGACTTCTTGGTTGGAATGCCTTGATGGAGGGGACATTATTACAAACCCCATGCAGCTCCTATCTATGCATTTACCTATCCTAAATTCATGATTAGTGCAAGCATTCCCTTCAAAACATGCACTAATTTCTCTGAAATAAAAGCACCCTTCTGTCAATTGCCTGTACAACTTGTTACTACACCAAGTACGCACCAAGGATTAATTTTTCTTTTTTTTTAACCAGTTCTACAAAGATTTTATCCGGTTCATTCCCCGAGCAGCCTGGGATAGTGCAAGGTGTCCTGCACCAAGGGGGCTGGAATGAGATGAGCTTTAAGGTTCCTCCCTACCCAAACCATGCTGGGGTTCTGTGATACTGCCAGGCCTGTTTCTCACCCTGCACTGACAGAGGGAGAGACAAGAGGTCACTAATTGCAGTGTTAATGAGGGAGGGTGTCCAAGCCATACCATGAATAACCTCATATGGATAACAGAGATGAAGAACCACTCTGAACTGCAGAACAATGAAGGCTCAAATACAAATAGCAATTGAAATTCATTGCATTTTAATTAACATAAAAACCCCACTGCCTTCCTTTCATACATACATATTTTCTATTTCTATGYCTGTTCTTCAAACACACGCTCATCTCTCATATCACTTCATGGTTTACTGACCCCATGACTTGGGTTGCAAGAAATGAAAAAGAACTTTGCTCCTGCATGATTTGACGGTCACATCACATTTACAGGAGCTGGACATTGATGATCCCTGTGGGTCCCTTCCAGCTCAGGAAATTCTGTGATTCCAAAAAAAGGAATGTGTGTGCTAAGGGGAGATTGCTGCCCATCTTCCCTCATGGTGCCAGGGAGAAAACAGGGCCCATTTCATRCAAACAGAACCTTCCCACGTGTCTCTGTCAGAAGGAATTTAAGATATTCATATTATCTCCTGTTGTTGTTCAAAACAGAAAAAAATTATTGCCTTAACTACTTGATTGTAAGGACACAAGCAAGATCAACACAGTTTGAAAAGAACCATAACCTGGATGGAGCATGTTGGGAAACCTCTTCTGCTGCAACTGCTGCTGAATGGATCTACTTAATTTTTTTATTAATTTATTTTCTCTCACAGAGATAAGACCTCCATTTTATTATACATCATTATATTATATATACTATCATTATATGGATAAGTAGATATACTATAATAATATATAATATAGAGATATCTATTTCTCACAGAGATAAGATCCCTATTTTAACATATAGCATATTATAATATTATATATACTATAATTATATGTATCATATAATTAGATATTACATAATAAAATAATATATATATATAATATAAAACAGAGATATCTATTTCTCACAGGGATACCCATATGTTAAAGCAGAATCCTCATTATGACCAACTTGGGTTAATTTTTGAGAGCACTGGGGACAGATTTTCTTCCTATTACCCACTGGGAATGAGATGGACTGAGGCAGTGAATGCCTTAATTTTTTRCAAATCATCATTGTTTGGTAAATTCTGGCAGTGATTATTTCAGCATAGCTATTAAAAATTCAGCCTTTATTTGCAATCAGAGTCTCTCAGGCCCCCATTAAAGAGGCCTCCTTGTGCCTTCACCCCCACAGTGAAGAGTTCTTCAGCCTCACATCATCCCTGAGCTCTCATGCCCGCGGAAGCTGAATTAAATCACTTCATGCCTTTCTACCTTGGACAGAATGGATAATTCACTTTTTCTTAGAGCAAATCAAACACCCTCAAATCACTTCTGTGTCTCTTTCCAGCACAATGTTGAAATTTCAATCAGATTTTTCAGCCCAGGAATGACCTTACCACTACTTCCTATGGAAATACCCACCCTGTGAGCCCAGGCTGATGTTGCCCTGTATTTATTGAGTATTACTACACATATCCACATAGGCCTGTTCTTCACAGCACTAGAGAAATTACAGACAAATTTGACTGGTTGCAGCCCTTTAGACTGATAAATTTTGGGCAATAAGGGAATGAAYAGATCATTATGTTTCTTAGTCTTCATAAAGAAGAACACTGGAGCAGTTGAGAACTGGAGGAAAACTCCTTTTACCAACCTGAGGGAGCAGCACAGGGAGGAGASAGAAGGTGATCAAAGAAAGGGGAAAAAAATAAAAAGCTGAAGTAAAAACCTTGTTTTGTTCCATTGTTTAATCACATTTATAATTAAGAGTCAGAACCAGCATCTCAGACCCCAGTTATGCCCCTAGAGAGGAACTCCACTGCCCTGTATTGCAGAAATTCTCCTTTACTCTTCCCCACCCAAATCCTGATATTCATAATCCTATTTGAACAGAGCTTTAAAATTCATTATTTGTGCTCAAATTTGGAAAAAATGTTGAAATAAAATGGCAAGAAAAGACACAAAAAGCATCCTCCCAGCTGTGGTGGACTTTGCAGCTCAGTTTCAATGCCAAGCCTTTTAATTTGCTCAAGGCTAAGAGAGCCTGAACACTTCACATTTCAGTGCTTCTGCAGCTCCTTTCACACCTGAGCTGCAGTAAAATGCACAGAATGATGGTAGCACCTGTGTTATTCAGGGTACATTTTCCCTAGTGGCACAAATGCACAGTGCCATTCAAATTAAGACTTCATACCAAGATGGCAAATTTCCCTAATCACCCCCTTAATCTCTCCTATCCACTTGATAGAAAAGAAAAGGTAATTAAAATCTACAATTGGAACAGTAACAGAACATTCCACATGTACAAGGAGAAGAAYCGATGTACAAAGACCAGAGAGAAAAGGAAAACATTAAAAAACAAAKTTAAAAAAATTCAAGTGCTCAACTAACGAATTGGTTTCTGCACAGAGATCTACAGGGCATTAACTTTCAGGGATCACAGCACTGATTTTCTCACAGAAGCAAAACAGGTATTTACAGTCATTGGGTTCCTTCAGCACACTGAATTATGCAGCTGCCAAAGCACAACACAGAAAAAAGTAGGTGTTGTGTGCATCAAGGCCATGGACATGATCCCCGAGCAATTCCCCCATAAGGTGTAAAAAACACAGTAGTTGAGCCATCAAATTGTTAATAAATGTCCCTTTTTATTATAAGGTACCAGGGAGAATTAGAAAGTGACACAGGATGTGTCCTAAATGTCTCATATGACAATTCCTGAAGCAGAAAAGAGATAAAAACTTGTTTTTACTGTGTTACCCTGCAGAGTTGGAAAGAAAAGGCTCATAAACCACCAGGCCAAGCAACACCTGCATGAAGTACCTGGAGGGTAGCCACAATAGGGGACATGGCCTCCAGTCAGCCCAGAAATCAGTGCAGGGAGCAGGACAATCAAACTGGGTCACTCCTGTTACAGTGCCCTGTGTGCTCCCTTTATCCACCTTRTCCTGCTCTAGACTCCTGTTGTATTTGTGTTCCCTCCAGACAAAGGCAGGAATGATGAATCTGACTCCATATCCTCAGAAGGCTGATTTATTACTTTATGATACTCTATTATGTTAAAGAATACTATACTAAAGAATACAGAAAGGATACTCACTGAATGCCAAAAAGATAATAATGAAAACTCATTACTCTTTCCAGAGTCCCAACACAGCTTGGCCCTGATTGGCCAATAAGTCAAAACAACTCACACCAGGACCCAATGGAACAATCACCTGTGGGTAAACAATCTCCAAACACATTCCACATGAGCTAAACAGAGGAGAAGCAAATGAGATAATTATTGTTTTCCTTTTTCTCTGAGGCTTCTCAGCTTCCCAGGAGAAAAATCCTGGGTGAAGGGATTTTTCAGAAAATGTGMATGYRACAGACTCCTGAATGGTTTCAGGAACAGATGGAAAACTTGGCTGATCATGTGAACTTTGAGAGGAATACCTGCTGCTCCCATCCCCAGCAAGGGGAGCACAGGGCACAGATCCTCCCCCTGGGGACACATTTAAAGCCAGGGAGCTGAAGGACGCCAGGCTCTGGAAGCATCCATCTCAGCCAACCAACACCATCCATCTCAGCCAACAGGCAGCTTAAGCCCAGCCATGACTTTATTTCTAGGATATTATTCCCAGGGAGCCGCACAGCAAGCAGCACAGCTGATGGACAGTGCTGTGTCAGGCCTGAGAGTTCAGCACTGTCTCACCCTTGCAGATGTTTTCAAAGCAGTGACRTGCCCTGAGACAGCCAGGGGGACAGGACAGATGCTGTCACTTCAGGGTCAAGGCTCTCTGGCACCAAAAATCATGTCACTGCTCAGTGACCAGCTCTGAGGCCAAGGTAAAACTGTTTCAGCCACTGCTCTTTTCAGAAGTGCACAGTGTGTGTCCTGCTGTGGCTGGAATACGTGGAATAATCACAGCTACCCTTTGCCAAGGGTGATGCCCACGTCCTGAAACACAGCCTCCCTGTGAATTTTGTGGCAATCAGATTCTTCTTTGCCTATTTCTGTTCTTCTCCATTTATTTTTGGAGGAGCATTACCAGCATGTGTAATTCAGCAGGGCTGTGACAGGGAAGTCAGGCAGGATAGGAAGGAATAACAGACAGGAATAATTGGTACAACAAACTGGCTAATTCCAGCTCCAGCTCAGGCTATGCTGAGATCACATCCATGCATCCCAAATTTACCCAGCAGTCAAGCATCCCTGACTAATATAATCGTGGGGAACAACAAAAGGAGCATGAAGCTGGTTTTAATTGCATAATATGAATTCTTGGATAACTTGGGGCAGAAGCAGCCTCTAAATCACTCTGTCCACCCTGGCTGGGTGACACAGGTGGCCTTGGAACACCAGCTGTCCCTGCAGCAGGATGCTGTGCCTGGAAACGTGGTCAGAGAACTCCAGCACTGTGCAGGGCTGTCAGTGGTGGGCTGAGAGGGGCAGTGTGTGCTGCTTGTGGTGTTAAATTGTGCTAAAATCAGTCTGGCTTGTCCTGACAGAGAGGTAAAGGTGTGGCAGGTGTGGTGAAGTGTTACCTAAAATTGCTAAAGTGACCCAGCTGACCTGCAGACATCTGACAGATGTCAGTCCTAGAACAGTGCAGTCCCTAGGGTGGGTTCTTTAACATATTCCCCCTTGGAGCATGTGGAGATTCCTCCCTTGGGTTTTGGGACAGACCCCAAGGATATCCCTCGAGGCTGAGTCAAAGATTTGCCCATGAGCTTTGGTCTGGCTGAGTTACATCAATCTCTGATAATCGGTTCTTCTTGCTGGTTTTAATTTAATTCCTTTAGTATTGCTTTGCTGTTGCACACTACTCAGTCTTATAACTTAATAATTGTTKTATCTTTTATGCTGTGCAGTAAATAATTCTGATCATAATCTTTTGTCATTTGTCATAATCATTTTATAGAAACAGGTCTGATTTGCCAGCATTAATCCTGCAGGACAAAGTGACCAAGAACTGATCCAGCCACCCTCAGGCTCCTGTTGAAGGAGGGGTTTAGAAAGCCAAGGGGTCCTTTCAGAGCCTTGTGACTCCCCAGGAGCTTCTCTCAAACTTTTGAAATTCATTCCCACTCCACTCACAACAGCCTCTCCTCACTGTTTCCTTCTGCTTCCAAACAGTCATTGAAGAGACCCAAACAAGCTCAGGCAAGGAACAAATCAAAATTTCTGTCAAGTTTACTTGCAGTGACACAAAGTGTTACTTCTCTTCCTTCACAGGGAAGGAAGTTCCCTTCCTTCTCACTCCTTATGCCCCTGGATATATCCCTGGGAAGTTTCTCAAGTTACAGATTTCTCATCTTATCCGAGTCACAGAAATCAGAGGGAACGTTTGAAGAGAATTTCAGAGTGGACTTGTATTTATAATACAAACAGCAGGCAGTAATTGTATTTATGTATTTATACACACACATATCCACTGCAGCAAATTCTGCTCAGCTGAACAGCAGGCTCTGTTTGCCAGCCCCAATGTGGCTGCAGCACTGGTCATGCTCCCACACCCCAGAGATGCATCTCAAGTGTTTGATTTTCTCTGTGTCCTACTCTTTTCTCTCTGAGAAGGATCCTTATTGTTCCACAGCAATCAAAATAAGCTCAAGACTCCTAACAAACCATTAAAGGTGATCAAAATAGGTAACAGAAATTAAGAAATAGCATAATTAACAATTAATTCCAGAGGAAGAAAAGAACAAAGCACACATCCCTTTCTAGCTGCATGTGGAAGTACAGGAATGCACAGAACTTGCATTGTCTGCTTAAAAAATGTTTATTAGCKACAATYCTGCATTTCCCAGAATGGTTTGGGTTGGATGGSATCTTAAAGCCCATCCAGTCCCAGGGCAGGGACACCTTSCACTGTCCCAGGCTGCTCCAGCCTGGCCTTGGGCACTGCCAGGGATGCAGGGGCAGCCCCAGCTGCTCTGGGCACCCTGTGCCAKGGCCTGCCCACCCTGCCAGGGAACAATTCCTCATTCCCAATRTCCSATCCAGCCCTGCCCTCTGGCACTGGRAGCCACTCSCTGTGTCCTGGCACTCCAGGCTGTTGTCCCAAATCCCTCTCCAGCTCTCTTGGGACCCCCTTCATGTACTTCAAGCTTTCTTTAGAGGCTTGGCAAGGCTCAATAATGCCTACCACTAGTCACAATAAATAACCCCAAACTTCCACAATGAATATATGAACCAATGAAAGCAGTCTCAAATATTTAATGTTTGCTGGGAAAACCTTCCCCAGAAGATCATTAACAAAATGTTAATCTCYACCTAATGCTTTACAACATCAGCCATTAATAAATTATGTGTACAGCAGGAATTAGCTTTAGCTAATAATATTCCCAAATATTTTCAGCAAGGGCCTTCTTAGTTCTGTTGAGGGGGCGAGTTTTTAAACGGGATTGGTTTGTTACAGTTGCTTGACATTTTTGGGGTTTTTATTTTTGGTTGGTTGGGGTTTTTTAGGCTTGAGATGGGCACACAGGGATCCACACTTTTGGAGAGCAAAGAGCCCATCTGATGGATTCKGTAATTTCTAATACTAGAGACTCCTTGGCATGAACAAATTCCACAAATTGATCTAAATTTAGCTGGGATAGCAACGACAGAAAGTGCATCTATTTTAGAATGAAATTCCAAGTGCCATCAAGAGCTGCCTTTGAGGAAGAGCTACGAGCTAAACCAGCTCCAGATCTCATCATGGTTCTCATTCCTGAATTTTTTTCTTTGCTAAACCAGGCACATATTGAAAATAAAACATGCGTGCAAAGACTGCCACTAGAAAAAAGCCTGATTATTGCCCATTCCCACCTCACAAGGTGTTKGAAGGCTTCCTGCTTGTGGGAGGCCAGGAGAAAACTCTTTGGCCCATCTTGCTGACCACCAAATCAAAATACTTTCTTATCATTCTCATTACTAGGAAGGAAGATTTCTTTAGCCATGGACCTCTCCACACTGGCTGGAATGACCTCAGCTGTTACACAGAGGATTCAGGGCTGTCTGTGTTAAAAACRATGCAATTGATGCAATTAACACATTTTAATTGAGCTCTAATTCTTCAGGATACTTCAAGCAACACATTCAAATTTGGCTCTGACTTTTTTAGGTTACATCAAGCAACAGCAATGCCACATCTCAGACCCAAGACCTGCAATAAACCATTCCTCTGGTAGCCACAGCAGGTCCCAGGCAGCAGGGAATTCCAGCAACAGGGAATTGTGCCACGGRGGTGAGCAAAGGCTCACCTGGGGCTGATCCCAGCTCCCACCCACCAGGCAGGCAGCAGCTCAGAACCCGTCAGATCATCTCCAGCTCACTGCTGAAATTCCTGCAGCCCTTCATCCACACACTGTTGGTTCCAGGCACCTGTGGAGTGGCTGTTCCCCACCACAGGGGTGGAGCAGAKCTTTTCCTGACACCTCAAAGCATGCAGAGGGGCTGCTCCTGCTGCTGCACCACAGCCTGTGCATGAAGAATGCTCCCAAACTGTGCCAGGTCTAAACAATTTAGCCACTGCACACAACAGGAGGAACAAATTAGGACAGCTCCAAGATGAATTTTTGCATGTGATTATTAATAGCAAGCAATGCTGGCAGTTACTCACTGCAGCCTGTGGGGAAAATTTCTCTTGGGCAATAACTCCAGACACTGCTGCAAAATCTGAAACATTGCACACAGCGTGAAAATATTGAACTTGCCTCTCTTTCTGCAAACAGACTAAAAGGAATTATCAAGGACTCCACTGGTGAGGAACAACAGTTTGTGATATACAATGCCACAGAACACCAGGTAGTAACAGCAGAAGAAAAGGAAATCTGCTGTTTGCTTTCATTGCTTGCAAATTCAGAAGGCGCTGGTGAGAAAAAGTGCTGACAATTTTAGCWCTGGGTTTGTCCACAGTGGAAATTTTCATTAAAAGAAGTGAAAACAGAAGAGAGAAGACAGAAWCCCAGAATCACTGAGGCTGGAAAAKCCCTCCAGGATCAMCAAGTCCCAGCTGTGCCCAGTGCCCACCTTGTCCCCAGCCCAGAGCACTGAGTGCCCCCTCCAGCCCTTCCTGGGACACCTACAGGGCTGGGCACTGCAAAGCTCCCTGGGCAGCCCYTGSCAAGGCCTGAGCAGCCTTTGCATGCAGAAATTCCTGCTGCTGGCCAAGCTGAGCCTCCCCTGGCCCAGCCTGAGGCCCTTTCCCCTTGTCCTGTCCCTGTTCCCTGACTTKGTCAAGACTGGGAGCAAGGAATAGAAGAACACAGAGCAATACCATCTAAATTTACTGAAAAATCCCCCCACTGTTAAATCAGAAAATAAAATGTAGTACTTATTATAGAAAAGTATGAGTCAAAGTGCTCCAAGTGATCCTTCAAATGAAAAAAAAAAAGTCATAGTCTGTTCTAGAAGATGACTTGTCACTTGTTAAATTCAGCTCTCTGAAATTCTTCCTGGCTGAAAATTCTTATAAAAATTATACAATATGTGAGCTTTGGTCACTTACAATAAGAAAATAACTTCGCTTTTCAGACAGCTAGAACAATTTTCCTATATCTTTGCTGCAACATCCCCAGATGCAGTAAATGGAAATTTTCAGCAGCATGCATTCAGCATAAAAAGCAAAATCATCCARTAAAACCAGACATCTAATGACAGAAGCGGTGGAGTATTAATTCCTCCATGCAAAGGTATGAACGAGACTTTTGCCTACAAAAATGGCTCATTTCCAACAAGCAGCAATGGAATTTTTGTGGACTGAGATGTTTAACAGATCATAACAACCAGACACCCTTTACATCCATTGAAACCACCAATGCTTGGAAAGGCATTTCCACAAGGAAGGATCCTTCCCAGATGTGCCAGGGGATGTTTAGGTAATGGTGGGGTTAAACCCACCTCCMTCACTGCAGCCCCAAGTCCCACTGCCTGGGACAAGGACAAACATTTTCCCTGGGGCATCACTGCAGGGGCAGCTGTGGAGCACCAAAGGTGCCCCTGGATCCACGTTTATGACCTGTGGAGCTGGAATTCACTCCACGTCCTATGGAAACATCTGTGCCAACCTGTGACRGTGTTCACAGGGGTCTGAGGATGAGGGAGGAGATGAGGATCTGACTCCAAGTTTCAGAAAGTTTGATTTATTATTTTATGATATATATTATATTAAAACTATACTAAAAGAAGAGAAGAAAGGATTTCATCAGAAGGCTAGCTATGGGTGAAAAAAGAAGGAATGATAACAAAGGCTTGTGACTCAGAGTCTGAGCCAGCTGACTGTGGTTGGCAACTAATTACAAACAACCACATGAGACCCATCACAGATGCCCCTGTTGCATTCCACAGCAGCAGATAACCATTGTTTACATTTTGTTCCTGAGGCCTCTCAGCTTCTCAGGAGGAAAAATCCTAAGGAAAGGATTTGCCATAAAAGATGTCTGCGACACACCAACCTCCCTGGTTTAACACAGCAGTTAAACCACAGAACTCACAGTGGCCAGAAGGAAAAACCACCCTTGTTAACTCAGCCTTTGGGAYCTGTGAGCTCAAACACACCTCCTGSAACTGGCTCTTCCCACACCAAGAACACAGCAGGGTAGGGAGAGTGGGCTGTAATCCACTGCTGAGTTAGAACCAGCTCTGAGGGGGAAAGAGAGCAGAAATATTCCCTTTAATGCCTGTCCTTCCAAGCAGAGCCAACCAGCATCCTGCCAAGCAGAGCATCCTCCCTCCGGCTGGCAGGACCAGGATGGGCCAGGGCTTCTGTGCCTCTTGGAACCTTCTCCTAAGCAGAGTCTGGACCATGAGGTTCTCAAAAAGATTCCCAGGCAGTGTTCCTGCTGCAGAAATCCCCCAGGTAAGCTGGCTGTGCGTTCTCAGGCAAGGGTCACGCTCAGAAAGGAGATCTGSAAGATTCCAAACGCATCCCCCTCTCCTGGGAGCAGCTCTATGAGCTCCCACAGCMCTGCCATAAGGACCCCTCCTGGCCTAATTGGGATTTTGACATTACTGGTGACATCAGACTTYGAGCCTCACACCAGCAGGGCAGGGTTTCAGGGCTTGCCAAAGCAAGGGAGTGACAGGCACCCTGAGAAATGCATTTTTCAGAAAACATTGAGCATAAATCTTACACTGACTTCCATGGCACTAAACCAGCTGCATGTGCAGGAGAGAACACAGAGAAAATCAGCTGGGGCTCTAACAGCCTCCTCTTTGCTGTCATAAAACTCAGTAAACCCATTTTTAAAATTTCTACCTTTCTGTCAGTTGTGGTTGGAACTGCTCAAGGTATTCAAAACCTATCACTGTGAGGGGGAGGAATGAAAACAGATAAGGACACACAGGAGGCTGCATGATCACATAGGTTGTATTTCCACAGATAAAATAAAAACCAGGAGAACATGAGGGAGGAAAAACAGAAAGACCACAGGGGAATAGACTGGACAGAAAGCATCTTATTAAATCAGTTTTGTTATGAACAGGGTGAGCTTGAGRCCTGTTGATGTCTGAGACATATGCTATGGACTTATCTGAAATTGAGCCTGTACAGCTGAAAGAGTAAATTTGAATGCTGTGGTTTGCCAGTCTAAAGTAATCACATTTTTCTGGCTTCAGATCCCAATGAACTTATACTGTTCACTGTCAAGTTATAAAGGAAAAAATACATCAGAAGTTTGACAAAATTAGATAAGTTCTTTAGGTCTCAATTAATGCTCAACTGAATTTCTGTCTGAAGCTTTATTGGCCAGATTTTTCACATCAAATAACCATGACAGGGAMCTGAGGATTCAAAAGAAAAGGTGAAATAATTCCATGACTTGGTGTTATGCCAAGCACATCAGTACAGCAGCAAGGATCAGGAGTCAGACTTTCCCAACCCAGCCAAATCAAAWCCTCTCCTTTTTCAGCTCTCAAATGGAAGCCAAACTCTCCTTTCAGAAGAAAAAAGGAAAGCATTGCTGCCACACACATAAATTAATGGTCACCCTCAGTCCAGATTGCCCATGCTGAAGACTTCAAGGAAATTATCAAGTTTTATCATGAGCACCTTCCTGCTCCAGTGGGTAAAAAGAAGAAACAGCTWTTGGAAAGCATAAAACAAAACTAAAAAAAGTACTATGATATCCTAAAACTTAAAAAATGCTCAATTTCTTCTAATTGAGACATCTCTCTTCTCCCCACAACTAAAAAAATCCTCCAAACATTCAGAGTGAAGGAAAAGCTAAGCACAAAACAAAGGGAAAATCCCAAATTTTTAATTGTGGATCCATAGATCTCAGGAGAAGTWGCATGAAATGTAGCAATGGTTTATCACTGTTATTTTCTTCCCCCCTTCTCCATGCTTCACCAAAAACATGCACACAGCTTGTCTTACTTAAAAAAGAGAAGAAAAACCAAACCAAAATCCCAAAAAACCCCAAACAATATAGAACAAACAAACCCTAAAAAACAACAATAAGACATGCTGAATTGCCAGGAGCTTTTCATACTGCTACTGACTTCTTATGTCACTGGTTTTGACAATGTTTCATACAGAAAGAGAAGCACAGTTTAGAGAAAAGACCTCTAGGAGTTAGCAATATGACTCATCCTACACARTAAATAAATAATAATTATGGTAACAGCACTAAAAAAAACCACAATAATAATAGTAATAATAATAACAACAGCAATAATAATACTCTTTCAACCTGACTGTCTACAAATTATGAAAAAAGCCTCCCAGCCTCTTGAAGAGAATAAACAAACCAGGTTGCAAAAGACACCAAACACACTCCCAGCACTTTCTTTTTGACAAAGTATCAGTTTAGCAAACACACCTTTCAAAAACTTTTCAACCAAAACAATAAATGATTGCTAATATTTGTGTCTAAATAAAYGCCCTATGAGCAGATCTAACAAAACCAAACAGAAAGCAGCACACCCATTTGTTGCTCCACGAATAAAGGCTGCAATCTTTAGGATGACACAAGGGACAGGAAATGGGGCAGGAGGTTATGTGGGGGTTCATGGGGACCATCATTCTAAACCAGCCCAAATTGAGCTGAAGTCATTTAAAGGCCCAGTAAAACAGGAGGAAAATGCCAGTGACAGACCAGCCAAAGCCAGCAAAGTGACCTGCAAAGCAYCACCAGGGCAGAAGGGGTTTGTGTTGGCTTTCCCCAGAGAGCTGAGGATAAACCCTCCATCAGGGGTTAGAMCCTTCTGTCTCTCCCTCTGACCTGCCCCATTGCTAACATCTGGACAATAKACACACATTTCCAAAACAAAGGCAGGTTCTGAATGCTGCAAACTCAGATTTATTTGGAAAAAATTACGCCCAAGTGCTTCAGCAGTTGAAATGCTGTTCTCCAAAATGCAAATGTTCACCCAAAGCAGAGCTCTGCCAAAGAGTCCTTAAGCCTAATTAAAGAAATGCTGGGGTGCCACCTCTGAAGCCACCTGGTCCTTTACACAACTCAGCTGTTTTATTACAGTTTTATTTATTACAGTGTCCTCTGCAAGGGAACCAAACCATCCTGCTTGGATCCTAATTCCATTTTSATTTCTAATTTTGAAAACCCAGTCCAAGACAAGTCTTTGGTTCAGCTGTGCTGTCAAGTCTGTGTTCATGCTCCTTCCCTGCAGACAGAACATGGTTTTGCTTTGGCCCTGTGAGCTTTTTAACTTCCTAAAGCCTAGTATTTTTCTCCTTTGTATGGCCATTCAGGCTTTTTTACCAAAGCAACAACAACAATAGAAATATGTGTAGCAAGCACAGAAATTATTTTGTGCAAGACACTTTTCCTAGATAAAAATATTTTCTCTTACACTGTCAGCAGAACAACCCGGGGTGCTCWGATCAGAAAGCTCCCTCATGGGACCCCTCCAACAAAAACATCTGAGCCTCAGCTCCACTCATGCCCTGTTCAAGGCTTGAGTGAAGGACAGGGAAGAGCCTGGGTCTCCTCACTGGCCTGAGGCTGTTTCAGACTGGAATCTGGGAGAAGGAGCACAAACAGCCCTGGGCCTGAAAAAGGCTCAGGGAAGGTCTGGGAAACAACACAGCAGAGAAAAATTACTTAGACTGGAGAAGTATGGAGGAAACTTTGCTAATGAGCAGTGGTGTTGATGAGAAATAGCAATTAATTSAGTTTGGGAGAGTTCTGTCACGGTCATAACAAAGATGCAAGTGCTTTCCTTCTATGGGCTTCTGCCAGGAGACATTTGGGGTGAGGATCCCAGATCCCACACACCCAAGCTGCCCAAACCTCGTTGTCATGTCCCCTTTGAGCTGATGCCAGGCCAGAGGGCAGTGCACAAACACCCAGCCCTCAGTGCCACCATTTCCATGGCACTCCTTGTGTCCCCTGAAGCTGAGACCTCTCACTGTCCCAATTCCTCCTTCAAACCAGCCCAAGTYCCCACTCCTACCACAAAAACCTCAGCAGACTCCATCCTTTCCCCACCATCTCCCAATGATTTCCAAGATGCCTTTTTGGTCTTCTTTCTGCCCAGTGTGACCAAAACCCACCTGAAGCTCCACAGATCCCCTGCCCTTCCCTAACAGCAGTGTCCAACCTTGGAAAGGTGKGGTTTGGACCAGAACAGAACTCAGGAGATTCATCTGCTCTTCAGCTGGACTTTGGTTAAAGCTTTAGGCACAAAATTCCTCTCCTGATACATCCTGCTCATGTCACACATTCCATTTTTGGGCTCCAGGGATGCACAGACCTTGCTCCCAGTTTCAGTTTAGGTACCAACATCTGCCACAATAATATTTTCATTCCTGGTTCCAACTTCCTCAGGTTTTATCCATACTTTAAGTTAAAAAGGAGGCATTTGGCATTAACTTGACAAACTCATTTGTTTTAAGGTCTGGATTTGATTTTTGGGAGCTTCCCCTTTTTAACTTAGGACAAGGTGTTTGCTATGACAGCCCTRGATCACAGAATTTAGTGTGGAAAAGACCTCTTAGGTCATCAAGGCCAACATTTAACCTAACACTGCCAAACTGAGATTTTACTTCTTTAAGGAAATAGCCACTCTTAGCCAGTTCCCCAGGGAATGCTCCTCTTTATGTCATATATTCTTTAAAGATCATTGGCAATAAATAGATGACCAAAAATGCTGTGCAAGGATTACTWACAGGGGTAAAGAATGAGGCTGGGGAGAAAGAATGCTCAGTCTATAGCTATCTTATACTGCAGGGCTGCAGTTAGAATTTACCCATCAAAAATGGATGCTGTTGTGCCTGTGGGCTGCAATTCTCAGCTAAACTGAGCAAAGAAAGATTTTACTTTTGAGTCAAGATTTTCTTGCATTATTTCCCCCTTCTTTAGTAACAAGGAGCAGCCTTGTGAAGCAGTACATCTTTAATAATTTCTTTTGCTCAAGAGAGACAAGAAAGATCAGGAAGGCCCCTGGACTTCAGTCTACATTTCCACAGCTGTTGGCAAGTGATCTTGATGACATAAAAAAAAAGTAAAACAATTTCCTCACAGTAACTTCCTCAGGAACAACCAACAACAGCAAAGCATTATTTTCACCATACTCATCATTTTCCAAACACCTAAGTCAAGGATGCAGGAGGAAAAGATTTGATGGTCAAAGACATGYCAACATTTCAGTATTGCTGGGACAGTGCAAAAAGCAAAAGGCTCAGATTGCAGATGGCATCTCTGGGTTTGAATAATTCATTCTCTTGCCATGTGCTCTTTTAAGTCCATGTCAGATTCACAAAAACCTGAACAAACTGGAGCAGAAGCTCTGTGTGCTGCTGAAGCACCAGTGCCACTGCAACACAGACCTGCTGTCACTGCCTTGACTATTTCCAGGTTACACCTCTGGAAAACCCAAAATTTCCTTCTAGATAACATCTATCACTAAACCTAAGAATTCTGAAGCCCTTCTTCTATGAATAGTCAGCACAAGCTGTTGCTCAGGGTTCAATTTCTCAGCTTGCCAACATATTTTCTATAGTTTTTCTCAGTATGCAGATATCTAATTATTATACCCACACTCCTAAATTTTGACACCTTCAAAACACACAATGCTTGGAGTGATTATTCTTCATTTAAAAATAAAAAGTAATTCAAAGTATTTCAAAAGAGTTATACCCTCAAAATGATCAGTCAAATATCACTGGAAAGATCAATCACATTATTCTTATCTTACTTATAATCTTAAATGCCTTGGACAGCTTTCCCCAAAAATAGAAGAACTGGTGTGGGGTTTGAAAAGGCTGAAATAGCACAAAATAAAAGGCCCAGGAAGCATCCCAGGGTGTGTTTTCAGGTTTGTGTCATGCAACCCATTCCCAAGATCACCCAGAAAGGGGATGGGACAGTGAGAAGTCAAATTTTGCACCAAAACATTGTTTGAGTTTACACACAGTTGGAGCTGAAACACAAAAAATCCTTCTAAGTTTCTACTCAAACCCTCAGAGATGTCAGAAAYGGGGACAATTGCTGGATAGCTGTGACAGGCTGCCAGTGGCATTGGCATGATGGAAGGGGAGGGGAGCACCCACTGGGTGGGAGAAGATTCACCCATTTTTCTCAGACAACCTTTCAGCTTTCTCCCTGACAGCCATTCCTGAAGCCCTAAAATCCATCCCTAACCAGCTGCAGGAACACTTGGCTGGGTGACTTGAACAAGACTAAGGAAGATCTCTGAAAAACAGTTTGCATTTTCTAAGGGAGAACAGCATTAACAGCCCAGCAAGAGTGCAAAAATTACATCTTTTCAAATCAAATGACAGGACCCACCTCCAAAGAGATGCTCCTTTTTGGYTTTAATAACCTATTTGAAGGAAAACTCAAAAAGAACTTGCACTGAATGCCTCTCTCAATAGAGAGAATGATTCACTTCATAACATGACAGAGAAAAAACCCTTGGATTAAAAAAAAATAAATCTGTGGGTGCTCTGCCATTTCTCAGGTGCAAGATGCTGTCCCTGCTTTAAGCTGCAATGGGGTTGATTTGCCTCTGGGAAAGCCAGCCCTGAGATCCAGCAGTGTTTGTCAYGCAGCTTTCAAATTTAAGTTCTAAGCTAACACTGAATTAACAAGGCTCAAAATATCTTTTAAAGACTGAAATTATTATTTTTATTAATGGAATCCTGAAGTGGCTTGAGCTGGAAAGGACCTTAAAGCCCATCCCATCCCACCCCCTGCCATGGGCAGGGACACCTTCCACTGTCCCAGGCTGCTCCAAGCCCCATCCAGCCTGGCCTTGGGCACTGCCAGGGATCCAGGGRCAGCCACAATTTTTCTTCCCCTACTCTTACAGTGAATTCAAAGCAAAATTCTCCCCTCAAGCTAAGGCTCCCTTCTATATCTCTGGCACACAGAATATATGCTGCCAGAATCCTGAATAAACTCGGTGCATACTCTTGGCTTTTTTTTGCAGTTTTACATTCTTTATTTAAAAAAAAAGACAGTCCTAAAAGGAAAGACTATTTGCTAGCAAACCACACTGAGGTTTGTCCCTTCAAAGAACAGATGTGTGGAGAGCAGGAACATTCCTGAGCTGTGTCCATGGAGGCTGCACTGTGCTCAACACAAACATATCTACTACAACATATAGATAAAATATAGTATAGTAGAGTAGAATAGAATCAAATACAGGAGAATAGAATAAAATACAGTAGAATAGAATAAAATACAGTAGAATAGAATAAAATACAGTAGAATAGAATAAAATAAAATGTAGCATAAAATATAGTAGAATGGAAAAGAATAGAATAAAATATAGTAGAATAGAATAAAATATAGTAGAATAGGAATAGAAGTAGAATAGAAATAGCATAATCCTTGGGATTGGCCAGCAGCTTTCACAGAACCACATCAGGGTTGGGAGAGACCTTCAAGGGGATCAAGTCCAACCACCACCACCCCTAAATCMCGTCCTCAAACAGYACATCCAGATGCCTCTTGAACACTCCCAGAGATAGTGACTCCACCACTGATCTGGGAAACTCATTCCAATGCCTGACTTGTCTTTCAGGGAATTTTTTTTCCCCCTAATATCCAAACTTGGCAGCCTCCACATCATCTTTGCCTCAGAAAGGGAAAAGGATTTCATACATCCAAAGCAAGCTAAGCTCTGTGATCTACTCCCCCTGAAGACATCCCTTCTTCCTGCCCTTTTCCCTGGAGACTCTGATTTATGAGAAAACAAACCAACTATTTCTCACATTCCAGGAAAAGCACTCCTCCAGCCTGAAATCATGGCATTACATTAGCATTTATATATTGCAGTATCTTTTTTTTTTTTTTAATTTTTAACCATGCCACGCTCACAGCCAATTCTGTAAAAAACCTGCTGCAGTCCATATCACTAAAAAAATCCTTGTGCTCCAATTTTCTAATGCCAAGCCCTTCCAGGCTAAAAGGCAATAGGAAATAAAACCACTTTTCAATGATGATCACAATATAGGATGCTATGGTTACTCAGATTTATATCAGCATATTTAAAAATATATAAATACAAATCATTACTGCTATAAAATAAAAAAATGTGAACCTTATTTGTACCTTTACCAAATGCCTAAATTCTATCAATATGAATAGAACATGATCTTTTTTTAAAATTTATACTAAACTAACACAAAGATAACACAGGGGCAATACCCCAACCTGTATAAAAATTAATAATTCAAATTCCAGTGTTAACCCAGTTATGTCCTGCTTTAACCAAGCAGATTTAACACTGGACACCTGCACTGGGAAACATCTTAATGAGTACAAGAAACACAGTTCAACCCAACAGCCCAAAATCTGATGCCCCAACCCAATACTTTGTTCCCAAGCAACACTATTTAAAGTCTGGAATGTTTTGCTGGGAAAGAAGCAGGAGGAGGATAAAGCTGCACACTTGTARATGTGGGAAACACTGGATAATGGCAATTTCATGCGAGCCTTTCCCTCAGACAGGCCTTTACATAAACCCTCTGCAGTTAATCTGAGTCTTCCCAACCCAGAGGCATAATTTGGCCATTTGGAAGCAAACCCAGATGATCAGCAGACCAAGAAAATCTTATGATATGAACATAGATGCACASATAGCAGGAAAAGGCTCTTCCTCAGAGGGTGCTGGCACTGCCCAGGCTCCCCAGGGAACAGGCACRGCCTGAGGCTGCCASAGCTCCAGAAGGGCTTGGACARCATTCCCAGGAATGCCCAGGGTGGGGTTGTTGGGAATCTGGGCAGTTCCAGGGGATGGATTGGATGGTCCTGGSTGGTTCCTCCCAGCTCAGGATATTCTGGGATTCTAGAAATGATGCTGGTGCTGGTTTGGGTCATGCCTGCCCTCACCCCCTCACATTCCCCAAGAATGTTTGTGTTAAGGTATAAATCAAAGCCTTCTCTTGAAGTAGGGACTTCATAAAGTAATACAGCTTCCTAATAAATCAATACCTCATTGCACATATCAAAATTTACTGCTCCTACTTTCTAGACTGGGCTGATGGAGGAAAATGAAGATTTCTCTGCAGCTGAAACATGTTCCAGTACAAATGAAATTAAGAGCTACAGTTTAAGTTCATTATACAGCATTTCACTTGCAAAACTCTGCCTGCCCTCTCTTTCTTCAATTAATTCTGGATTACATGCTAATCAGAAGTGTTAACACCCTTTTGTTCAGAAAATCAGGAGGCACTGAAAGAACATTCCCACAGATTTCATTCCTTCTTCAGCAATTATCATGTAATAATTAACTTCAAGAAGCAGTTATGTGTCTCATTACAAATCATTCAGACACCAGATTGCCATGCTTCTATTTCTGTGCATTTCTTTCCCTTTCCTCCTTGCAATTTTGCCACATAATCCACTGGCCAAGAAATTTATTATGACATTTTCCTTTACTTCTGTATAAAGATGCATAACAGCAGACTGACTTTATTTTATTTTTACTTTTTAGGATCCTCTACCTTCAGAGAAAGCCTAGTGGTGCATGAAAAAGTGACCTAAGAAAATACAATCTAAGAACCACCAGAGATTTGCCAAAAKATAAACAGGAACAGAATAAAACCAGGAGATCTGCAGAGCTATATGGGACTTTCAGGTATTTATTTCTTGCTCTTTAAAAGCAGAATAAGTTATATCCAAAAAAACCCCACAAATTCACAAACATTTGTCCACCACACTGTTTGAAAACACTGATAGCAGAGGTCCCACAGCCATGATCCTTCACTTGCATGCTTAGCTCTGCCAACACCCAGAACTCTTTCTTCARCCCTTACTCCTCCACCTGCTGTTTCCTTCTTTGCCAAAAGAACAGAGCTCTGCCTTCCAGGAAGCTTTCTGTAAATTAGAATTTACACCTGTAATTTCTCCTTTTTCCTTGTCATCACACACAATTCTTCCAGCTTTTCTAGATTTCTCAGAGTCCTGACTGCCATTTGGCTTTGGCAGCTGCTGGGCCATTGACTTTTCATTCACTGTATCCCCAAAGATTGTGGATTTTCGTGGATTGAACTTCAGCACCCWGCCCAGATCCCTCTTTCCTTCCAGCCTGTTTATTCCAGGCTACTCTTAACTGGGGAGAATCCTCCTGATGTGGAAGCCACATCCTCAGATTCTTCCATCTCTTCCTTCCTCAACGCTCAGCGTTCCAAAAAAGCGGATTCCACTTGGAAAGGCATTAATYAAAGAGCTGGATTGGACTGGATCAGAAAAAGACAACCTTCCCTCCATCTGGGTTGTGCCTCAGCTGTGAACTGCTCTGAACACCTCCAAAAGCTGCAGGTTTGGAGGAGAGCCAGGAGCAGTTTCCATGCTCCAGCAGTTTCCCACTCCACGCTTCCTTGCCACCAGGCAAGATCCACTCTGTCCTCCCCATTCTCCTGTTGCATTATGAAAGTATGGGAGGAGAAAAAAAACTTTTCTGTCTATTATAAAGCTTCAGTGGTTGAAAAYTCTTGAGTTTGTGAGCATTAGAAAATTCTGGGGATAGTGGAAACAAGCCAAAGAATAAAATAAGCAATGCTTCGTAGGGAAGATAAGTAATCCCATCTGCCAGCCTGAAATRCTCACACCTTTTTAATGTCATTAGTCACAAATAACAGACATGACAAAGTATTCAGGCCAGCTTTAGAAGCTCAAAAACCCMAAAGTGGGTGGGGAGGGGGAAAACCCCAGCTACAGGATATTAGGATTATAAGAATTATGCAGATCAGCAGGGTTAGGTCAAAGTTATTTTTGTTACCTTAGAAACTACCAAAAGCAAACCCCAAAATGAGAGAGGACTCAGGATGCCCCTAAGGGCTACAGAAAGATTATCTTAAAAATCAGAGGAAGGAAAACTCAAGGAATTAGAGATCAGTGAGCTTAGCTTTGCTCCCCAGAAAGACATCAGAACACATGATTAATCAATTTAGAGGTACCTAGGGGATAATAAATGGCAGCAAACAGCCAGCGTGAATTTGTCAAGTGCAAATCACATAAAACCAACCTCATTTCCATCTCTGAAAGAGTAACCAGGGCATTAATATGAAAGGACTTCTCTGAGGCCTCTACCAGTTTTCCTCAGGAAATGTGAGCTAAGTTCTTCAATTAGGTAAAAAGGCACAAGAGCAGTTTTTAAAATGTTCTCTTTCAACCTGAAGGGTGTTTCAAGTACAGTTCTGAAGAGACATGTCCTGTGTTCTCTAATACCTTCACTAATGGTTTGGAGAATGAATTCTAAAGGAGATGTACAAAAAYATGCAGAGGATGATGATGAAAAGGGTAAAAATAGCTCCAAATTTTGTTTATCAGAGGTGTCTTGGGAAACTAGAAGAGAAATCCAAAACTCTGATCAAACCAGCCAGGAGAGGTTATTGAGGGTGGAGTTCAGGCAAAACTTTCAGTGCTCAGGGGCCAGCACAGCCACCTGGGGAGTTCACAAATCCCTTCCACCAGAGCAAACGTAGGCAAACATCTGTCAGTGCCTGTGTTCCTGCCTCGGGACAGGGATGCCAGCCATGCTGAACTCCCCAGGAGCCTCCCAGCCCCAGCTCAGGTCACTCCCTGTGGTCCAGGAGGAGCTGGTTCCAACAAAGAGAAAGCACACCAGGGGAACACCTTCAGGGACAGGAGAAGCCAGCCAAGGCCCAGCTTGCCAAGCAACTCCTGAGCTGATCCCAAAGGAAAAACACAGGGAAAAGGGATCCGCAGCAGCACTGGAAATGCCTGTCTTGATGAAAGCTTTTACTCTGTAACTCCTAACAACAGAAAYGTTATAATATATATATACATAYAYAATATGGAGMAATATAAATGTACTGAACACTTTGTAGAAGTAGCTACAAGATTTTTTTGTTGTTGTTTTTATTCTGTAACTGTGCTAGAAACACAAGATCTAGAGAAGATGTGAAGTTCCTGTTATCAGTTAGAATATGTTCAATATTTCAGATAATTTTAACCAGCTGCAAGAACTCAGTTGCCCCTTGCTGCTGTTCCAGCAGAGCATTTCTTTCCTCCCTTTGTCTCGAAAAAGATGGAAGGCAACAATCACTGATGTTCTCACAGTGCACTGGGTGGTTTTTAGTAATAATAATATCTTACAATAAAGATTGAAAACGCTGCATTTTGATAAAACACAACATCTTGAGGAGTTCATCAACCAAAAAAAACCCAACCAAACCAAACAAAATCTCAATACTTCATTTACCAGTGCTTTCCTCAGCCCCAGCAAGTTTAGGTTGAGTTCTAAGCCCTTATTAGCACCCACATGCAGTCTGGCTGAGTGCTATTCTTATCTTCAGGTGGGAACACAAAGCTTGTGCAGAACAGGAGCTTTAAACGTCACTCTTCTTACTCACGGATGTTTACAGGGAACTCCTTTCCTCCCCAAATGCAGGGCAGAACATCAATTGGTTATATGCAAATGTAGTCTGACAGGGTCACTCTTTCCGAGGGCTACCTTCATGGTTTCCACGTTAATCTTTGCTTTTTTAAATGCTGAAGAATTGCAGCTGCAGCACATGAATTCCTTTTAGAGCCATCTAATATATCAGAGTAAATATTAAATACAAAATAAAAGTAGAAAAAAATCAAGGGTCTGAGGGTTGGAGTTATTTTTGTCCCCGACTTCCTTCAGTTTAAAGTTCTTCCTCCCTGTCCTGGCACTCCAGGACCTTGTCCCAAACCCCTCCTGTCACTCTTGGAGCCCTTTAGACACCACAAGGGACCTAAGGGACTCCCTGGAGACTTTCCTTGTCCAGGCTGGACAATCCCAAYTGAAGGAAAATTCCATTTTATTCTCATCCCTAACTCAACTCTACAATGCTTAAACAGACAGACTCGTATCAACTTTTCTGTTCTTCCTTTCCAAATGGGTGAGGAGYTCCTCCTAATTCCAGGAAGAAATTGTCTCTATAACACAAGCACTGACCCAGTTTGGCTTCCAGCACAATGATTAACAAAACACCATTCAAATTTCACTGATTTTGAATTTTCAATTCCATTGAATTTGAAATTCCATTCCAGCCGTTCAATTTCTTCTGGCTCCAAACCCTTGGGAAGGCTTCCCCCACCTTCACAGGTCCCAAGAACCAAGAGGCTTCCTTAAAACCCAGGAAGGAAGAGCTCTGGGTACAGCTCAGTGAGAGCTATGCTGGACTTAGGGAACTGCTCCAAGCAAACAGGCAGGAGAAGAAAATGAGGGAAACACCAAGAAAAATGCCTTTTGGAAGGAGAAGTTTCAGATGGAAGAGATGGATCAGCTCACACATCCCAAAACCACTTTGCCCACTGTGTTTAGTCAAGAAATAAAATAACTGTGCCTTTCAACATCAACCTCTCTTGGCAAAGGGGAACTGGTGAAATAAGGCCAGGAAAGCTCAAACAAAATATTTCAGTCACCCAACACGATAGTGGGCCAGAAAAATTAACATTCCAATGAAAAACAGAAGATCTGTTTCTACACTGGTGGCAGGATTAATACAGTTATTTTGACAAGTACAAAATGGGTCTTTTTTCAACATAAAAGGTACAGTTGAACTTTTCACTAAAAAGTTAAACTCACATCAAAAGCCACTGCAAACAGTTTCTCTCTGCACTGATCACAAATCTTGCAATGTAGAGATTTCTCAAGCAGATATTTGGCACAGCAAAAAAAGGAAAGGGGTCCCATTGCCCAGCTATGCCTTGCCCACCAACAATTTTTTTTTTTTGTAATTCTAGGTTAGTTTAAAAATACTCCATCCACACAATGATAATTCCATACATGAACTCAGCAAAATGTAATAGGATGTGGAGAGTAAAAGAACAGAAGTACCAGTTTAAAGATTAAAAAAATAAAAAAAATAAATTCCATTTAATTTCCCAGAGCACACCCCACTCTGTTTAATCTCATAATCACTAATGTTGGAAGAGACCTTCAAGACCATTAAGTCTCACTGTGAACCCATAACCACCCTTAAACCGTGTCCCCAAGTGCCACCACTTCAAGGGGAGACCACAGCCCTGGCTGGAAGAATGGGCCCCTTATTGCCCAGTGTCTTTCTAAGTACATAATACTACAGGACCTGTCATGAACAGGCAACATAAAAGGATTTTTAGGGCCTTCTTTGTTTGAAATAAGGCTGGATGTCCATGCAGAGCTCCCAGGGCCTTGCTCTGAACAGTATTTCCAATCAAGTCACTCAGGCACCACGGAAGAGACTGCCACTAACACGCAGAACTTTCCTGATTAACTCAGCATTATTTCTCTGCCAGGCCCTGTCATCATTGCTCATTAAAAATCATTCCCTTGCACAGCTGTCCTATTGACTTATAAAGTACTAAAGGATGTCAAAACCTGGCACAGCGTGGCTTTTGCAGACAAAAATACAACTGCTGGAACTCAGTCATTAATTTCCACCTCTTTTGGGAGRCTGTGTGTTACCTGTCAAAAAGATACTGCTGCAAACTGCACTGTGAGCATTAGAGACAGAGTGACAGTGACACCAGTCACCTCAGGGTAGCAAACACAGACACCTGGCAGCAGGCACAGCTTCAGCAGAGGTTTTGGGCTAAGGAGGGAGGGATGGGGAAATGCCAGAGGGGACATGCTGGTGACAGAAGTGCTGGTGCTTGGGGCAGCCGCTGGGATGGATCCAGGCTGGGGATGAGCAGCTGGGGATGAGAAGGTGCTGGGGGTGAGAGCTGGGAGCCAGAACCCCCCYGTGCCCTGGGCTGAGCCCCAGCGTGGGCAGCAGGGGAGGGGGGGATTCTGCCCCTGTGCCCCTGGGCTCAGGTGAGACCCCACCTGCAGAGCTGCCCCAGCCCTGGGCCCAGCACAGGAGGGACCTGGAGCTGCTGCAGAGAGCCCAGGGGAGGCACCAGGATGGGCAGAGGGATGGAGCAGCTCTGCTGGGAGGAAAGGCTGGCACAGCTGGGATGGGTCAGCCTGGAGAGGAGAAGCTCTGGGGCGACCAAACTGTGGCCTTGCAGGGCCTGAAGGGGCTCCAAGAAAGCTGGAGAGAGACTTGGGACAACAGCCTGGAGTGCCAGGATGCAGGGAATGGCTTCCAGTTCCACAGGGCAGGGCTGGATGGGATATTGGGAATGAGGAATTGTTCCCTGGCAGGGTGGGCAGGCCCTGGCACAGGGTGCCCAGAGCAGCTGGGGCTGCCCCTGCATCCCTGGCAGTGCCCAAGGCCAGGCTGGACTCTGGGGCTTGGGGCAGCCTGGCACAGTGCAAGGTGTCCCTGCCCATGGCAGGGGTAGGATGGGATGAGCTTTAAGTTCCCTTCCAACCTAAACCACTCTGGGATTCTACAACAGAAGTCAGTGCCTTASACCAGCAAAAGGTTTGAGAAGCACCTTCAGTACAAGCCAGGAAACAGCCACAGCTTTTACCTGCTGAAGATGATTTGAGTTCTAAGTTACACTACATAAATTTAGATTATTTTACACTATCGCTAAAAAAGGATTTTTCAAGAAAACAGTGCTCTTGCAGCATGGGTGCAGATATTCTCAGCTGAAAATGTTACAGAGATTTCACTGAAAGTGAATGTCCAAGTTTGAATACAGCTCTAGCCTGTCACAGAAGGTAAATTCCCCATTAGTGTTCTTTCAGGTGATGTTTCATTCTAGGTAAAGRCCCTTCTTCTATTTGTTTAATTGCTATGCAACTTAAAATACATTMTTAATATTCAAAATATTAGTATTAACCACATTAATTTTCAGCTAGGAGAGTTGCCTTGCAGTGCAGCCTCCTTGGACACTTTTAAATCCCATCATTAAATCCCATCTGGAGGCCAAACCTGAGCAGAACACGGTATTGCAACCAAAGCAAAATCAACAGGCACAGCTGGAAGTTTTGAATWATTTAAACAACTCCACCCCAAATCAGCCAGCTAAACATGAGGGATCAGAGCATTTCCCTTCAGCTCCAGCAGCCATCTCCTGGTCTCCTGGCTCAGTTTAAGCAGTAAATGGATTAAATTGTTGCAGGTGGAGCTTCTGGAAGGTGTGAGTGCAAAGGCCAGGTGGAGCAGGCCATCTCCTCCCAACGTGCTCTGTACCAGATTTGTGTCCAGGGGGGCTGGCCAAGGTCCCAGCCAGCAGCACTGTGGGGACAGTGCCAGGACATGACAGCATCAGCAACTCACCAGCTGTGGCCCTGCTGGAGAAAGAGGGGCAGGGACACTCAGCCAAAAACACAGGAGGGCACCAGGGAGCAACTGCTGCTCAGGAAATTTTAATTGTTCCCACCGGCTGGGAGAGAAGCTTGGTCACTGTCATGCCCATCACCCTTCCCTGCGCTGCCAGGGCGCCACAGCAGCCTCCAGCTCACTGGTTTT